>JAKCPI010031210.1:0-167500 GCA_023213315.1 Euborellia annulipes
TTTTATGCAGATTAATAATTTATATTCAAAATTTTAATAGGATACATAGTTTTCAAATTATTCAATGGGCAAACGTCACATTGTGAATGCCTTAATGTAATTAAAACCATAAACTCTTTATAACATATGATATATATAATCAGGGCGGTCCCAGAGGGGGGTCAAGGGGGGCGTGACCCCCCCAAAATCTTTTAACATACCCTTTTTCCCACTCACTCTCCCATTCACACAATCTTTTCGGCAACTTGGGCCATTTAAGACTTAAACGATACTCATATTTGATTAATATATATTTATTGCTATAATTTTTGCTTCCAAACTGAGATATTTTTTAAACTCTATTCTCTATTATTATTATTTTTTTTTTTTAATATAATAGCCAGGGCCGTAGACAGGGGGGTTATATCGAGTAAAAGTATCGATTCCTCAGTGTTATCGTTTCATCCCTATTCGAGTAAATATTATTCAATTTAGCTAAAACTTTGGCATTTTCATTTTCTAGACAATTGGCAATTTTTTTTGCTATTTATCGATTTTTTCTATAGTAAAATTATTAATGTTTCAATGATAAAGTAGCGAGTCCTTCACTACTCGGATGGGCATAGGATATGCGCCAGTGTCGCTGTGTGAGTATTAAAACAGGCTAGAGGCCCGTGGGTGGAGACCGCGGTCCCTCCTCACAGTCTTGGGTCCAGGGACTCGAGTCCCGTCACTCCAAGGCTGTGGGGCATCGGATCAGAATCAAGCCCCGGGAATGTGAGTCGGAGTAGGATAAACGCGTACTCGCCCACACCCCTCATGATTTACCAAGGGGCTAGCCTGCGTTTTCAGACTGTGACGGCATATGCACGGGGACATAGCTATCCAGTGATACTTGCGAGCTAACCATTAGGTGTGAGCACAGGGGATCCTGTGGCCAGGGGGAATTACTCTGCTCACCCTTGGTTTGGGTATGGGGACAGAGTCCCCATCGTCAATTGACGCAAAAATCTCCCTACCACAACGGATAGAGCGATGGAGAGGGTAGTGCGTGAATAATGCAATTTGCTTAACTCGAGTCGAGCAAATCATCATACTCAAGGAGCACAGTCTCCTCCCTTGATTTGAAAAATTCATTCAGAGCTATATATATTGACCTTCTGAAAATTTCACTCCCTCATGTTTATATTATAAATAAATGAAAGTAAAAATTTATTATTGAATATTGTAAAAAAATAAAATTCTTATTTTGAAACGCCATATATTCTCTACAAAGTTAGTTTTGTAAAAAATTGATAAATGCTTTCAATTTTTTGTTTGAAATTTTTTTAATATAATTTAAAAGGTTATTTTACTATGGAGCCATCTTTTGACGATGACGTCACAATGCTTGCAATGCTTGCATTTATTTGTGTAGTATTTAATGTTCTGTCTTTTCCCATTCGCCAACCAGTTTGATATTATATTGAGTTTGTATTTATAAATTATTTTACTATATCTAGCCATTTATTTTTCTTAATTTCAAGTCTATTATGATTATGCTAATCCCTTTCATAATATTTTCAATAAGTTAGTTTTTCTTTTTTTATATTACTTTCTCTTACCAAGGGCGGTCCCAGAGGGGGGTCAAGGGGGTCGTGACCCCCCCAAAATCTTTTTTTTTAACACACACTTTTTTCCCACTCACTCTCCCATTCACACAATCTTTTCGGCAACTTAGGCCATTTAAGACTTAAACGATACTCATATTTGATTAATATATATTTATTTGGGTCCAGGCCCATTTATTTCTACTATAAAAAAAAAAAAAAAAAAAAAACAGTGACCCCCCCCAAAATGTAAGGCTAGGACCGCCCTTGTATATAATTAATTCTTGGTTTTCTCCTGATTCCAGAGAACTAATATATATATATTATATGTAAAATATACATAATTATTAAATTACACTGGCACTAAATTTAAAATATATTTTCCAGAAATCAATTATAATAAAAATAAAAATTATCCAGCAATTTTTTGTTTGCGGACTATTTAGCGCCCATTTGTGAGTAGCACCCGGGGCATGATGACCCCCTTGCCCCCCCCCCTCTCTACGCCACTAGCTACTATCTATCTATTAAACACAACACAAGGCATGTGATACATCGTTTCTTGATAAAATTTCACGTAAAATAAGAATTTGCAGACGAAATTTTGATATCTCGAATAGTTTTCGATTAATTGATACGAATTCTAAAAAATATGAGATTTTTAATTTAACCACTTCTTAAACATATGATACGTGGAAAATATGCGGGTTAATGTGAGGATTAAGAATCTATTTTTGTTATTTTAGTATCTTAATTATTTTTCGAGTTATACTCAAAAACCAATACACAATTTGAGGAGGCTTAATATCATTAAACATAAAAGTTAGAAGATATTTAAGATATCGAATAAATTCTGTATTTAATGTAGATAACGAATCAATAAACACCAAGTTTATATCTTTTTTAGTTTTTAGCAAATTTACGAAAATTCAAGCAAACATAGATGTCACATTCTCTTATTAAATAGAGCAAACTAGTAATTGACATAAATGTGTAAGATTCAGGATTTAGTGCTGATTCTAATGTAATATTCACTATTTCGATATATTGAATAGTTTTTTTATTATTTTGAAAAAAAAAAAATTCATCTGTCAAAATAAATTAAAATCGATTTTTTATTATTTTTAGGACATTCCTTGGCCGAAAATGGATTGTTTTAGTTAGAATATTTTATATTTTAATTTATTCAATCGATATCAAGCCCTAAATGTGTTTATTTAATTAACAAACAATAAATTAGAAAATATTGACGGGAGTTGACATTCGAAGTCGTGAGTGTCATCAATAAACCCTCATTTTATGTGGGCGTAGCTAAATAAAAAAATTCCTATGGCTTTATAATTGATTCAAAAGACCAGTTTTGCATTTTGCCTCAAATCCGTGAATAAATAAGAGAGATTTAGCGATTTTTTAAAAAGCGATCTCGCGCGAGACAAAAGGCTTAGACAAGAGTTATGCAAGTCTCCCCTGCCTGGTCTCTCGGCGCCGATCGAATTGGAAAAAAAAATTTGATGCTCTTCCATTAGTTGAAATAATTGTCGAATTGATTGATTTCATCTGTTTATACTCAAATTTTATAAAATTTTATTCTAAAAAATGGCTATAAAATCTTATAATGTTGTTAATTAAGGGATCTTAGGCTTTTAATCAAAATCGGCCAAAGAGTACTAGTACTTTACTGATGTACTTTTTCAGTTTTTTCGATTTTCTCAAAATTTGCTCCAACGATTTTTTTTTAAAATTCAAAAATCAATTATTTTTTAGATTCTCTTTAAAATGTATATTCTCATTATGTGATTGAAATCTTCTGAAGACCACTTTACTCTTGTATTTCATAGGGGGGGGGGGGGGATAGGAGAAATGGTTGCCATGGTAACAAAATATAAATATTTTCCCATACTTATAAATTTTACATCTGAATTCAAATGTTCCGTACTGTCGGGAACTAAATATATGTCGACACAAAAAATCTGGTGTGACAAGCACAGAACACAACTTTCGATTACCGAAGGTAAGAGAAAGTTGTGTGCTGTGCGCCAGTCACACCAGATTTTTAAAAGGGCATCTAAATAATTGATTTATTAATTAAAAAAAAAAGTCGTTAGAGCGAATTTTGAGAAAATCGAAAAAAACTGAAAAACTACATCAGTAAAGTACTAGTACTTTTTCGCTGATTTTGATTAAAAGCTTATTTCCACGCCTCAGGGGGTGTCTAACTTAAATATAAAATTTCAGCCTCATAGCTCAATTCCTTCATGCTTAAAATTGAACACACATAGGCAAGAGAATGTAAAAAAAAAAAAAAAAACAAATAGGGGGGCCGTGAGGGTCCCAACAGAGCCGCGACTCAAAAAGTTTAACAAGCACTGATCTAAAGGTCTAAATGGATGGATTTTATTATTTAATATATTTATTTGAAATAAGCATCTCTTTGATTGAAGAAAAAATATTTTGAAATTTTATTTTTTCTCAAAGGATTGAATTCTTTATACATAAATTTATTTATTCTTATAGTTTCGAATAAAATTTTATAAAAGCATAAAACGATGAAATTAAATGATTATTTCAAATGATGGGAGAGCATCAATTTGTTTTTTCTAATTCGATCGGCGCCCAGGGTGCAGCCAGGGAGCCTCGCTTCACTCTTGTCTAGGCTTTTCTTCTCGCGCAGATTTGCTTTTTAAAAAGTCGCTCTATCTCTCTTATTTTTCGTTGGATTTGTGGAAAAATGCAAAACTGGTCTTTTCAATCAATTATAAAGCTATATTTATTTTTTTATTTAACTGCGACCACATAAAATGGGGGTTTATTAATTGCCTTTCACAACTTCAAATTTTATTCTTTTTCTAATTATCCTAATTTATTGTTTTTTAATTAAATAAACACATTTAGGCCTGGATATTGATTGAATAACTTAGTATATAAAATATTCAAGCAAAAACAATCAAATTTTAGTCTCAAAACGTTCTATAATTGATTAAAAATCGATTTTCTAAATTTATTTTGACATATTAATTTTTACTTTCTCTTGCCCTCGGGGCTTGGCGTAGAGGTTAGCATGCTAACTAACCTCGTATACCAAACGTCGCGGGTTCGGACCTCAGGCAGTCCGATGATTTTATTTAAGCCACTTGGATACCAAATGGCTTAAATAAGAATGCCTGGACCCCAAATAAATATAAATTATATAAATACGAGTATCGTTTAAAGTCTTAAATGGCCTGAGTTGCCGAAAAGACTGTGTGTATGTGTGTGTGAATGTGAGTGTGAATGAGAAACAAGTATGAGTGTTAAAAAAAAAAAAAAAAAAAAATACTTTCTCTTAAAATTCAAAAATTAATTATTTTTTTGATGCTGTTCTCATTTTGCTTTCAAAATTGTTTGAAGAAACCATGGGCGTAACTAGAGGATTTGGCTGGGGGGGGGGCATGGCACCAGCTATCCTCCGGTGGGCCTGTAAAGTCCCCCTATTTTTCTTTTCTTGGGGCAAGGAGCTTTCTGGGGGGGTGGGGGGGGGGGGGGCACGAGCTTTCTGGGGGGCCAGGCCCCCCGGCACCTCCTAGTTACGCCCATGCTCTTTTCGTTCTTGGGATATTTTGTTCACACAGACAGACAGACAGACCATGTCGCGAAAACCAATTTTTTGGATTCAGGGGACCTCAAAACGTGAAGATCCATCAAAATCTCGACATTGAATTTTTGACATGAATCCAATACTTTCTCTCTCTATATATTAACACATATAGAGGTATTCAAAATACGAAAAAATAAATTTGAAAAGAGTTTCTTCATTTGTTAACAATGAAAGATTATTTTTGATAAAACTATGATTTCGATAGAGAGACGATCTAATTAAATGAAAATAATCTTAATAATATTTCTTATTTAAAAAAAAAACGTTCATGAGAAAATATTTTTGGATTATTTTTTTCAATGAAAAGAAAAATTAACCTATAAGAGATTTTTATTTAATCTTTATAGAATTAGATATAAATTAAATAAAAATCTGTATTTATTTAATAAATTGATGAATAGTAAAATTATCTTTATATAAAAATAGTGCTGGCGATGGCAAAAATACACTCACTTTTAAAAAGTGGGTCGGTTATCGTATAAAGTCTTATATGACCGAAAAGAGTGTGTAGAGTGTGTGAGTGTGAGTGTGAATGAGAAAAAAGTGTGTTTAAAAATATAAAAAAAAAAAATGTACTGTACTGTCGGAAACTAGTTGTAAAAAATCTGGTGTGACAAGCCCAGGACACAACTTTCGTGTGCTGTGCGACCAGTCACACCAGAATTTTTCGAAATGGAATTTTATATTTTCAAAGAGGATTGGCTAAAAAAAAACTCCGGGTTTTGGTCCGAGTCAAATGTTTTTGAAATTCTTTTATTTGCTTTAAATAAAAGTTCTTTTTACTTTTATAGCGTATCTTATTTATCGATTAATTTATATTTTGTCAAACATATTAAAAGAAAATTTTAAATAAACAATAAATAGAATTAAATAATTAATTCTAAGAAGAGGGGAGGTGGGGGAGGTGACCTTGGCGCCGCCAAGCATCTGTCGACAATTGCAGAGAGGGAGGAGGGGGGATGCTCGCACTCACCTCCCCTACTTTGGCCAATTTAAGATTCGCTAATCTCTCACGTTGGAAAAGAAAAAAACTTTGAATATTCATTTATCTATAACTCCCGAACCCCTAATCCAAATTACATCGGATTTTTTTTAATGAATTCAGAATTTCCTAGAGATTATTTACACGAGTGTTTTTCAATCTTTTTGAATAACCGACCCCTGATGACCCCACAGACAAAAAGTTAGTAAATTAAGACTTTTGTAGAAAGGAATAAAGAAAAAGCTATTTTTATTTCGTTTATTAGACACTTCAACCTGACATTTCGGTCAGATTTGCGACCATCCTCAGGGCTGAAGGCTAGCCTTGACTCGCATAGCCTATGGTCATTATTAAATTGCGCCTTTGGACTTTTGAGTAGTTTTATTGACATCTTTCAGCCCTGAGGATGGTCGCAAATCTGACCGAAATGTCAGGTTGAAGTGCCTAATAAATGAAATAAAAATAGCTTTTTCTTTATTCGTTTCTACAATTTCTACTCAGCTATCCACCTTTAAGACTTTTCTTTAATAAAAAAATGTTTCTCTAATAGAAAAAAAAATAGATTTAGCTGCTGAGGGCATGCTTAAAACAGAAAAGAAATAGACTTCAGTTAGAAAATGATTTGATTGTTAATATTTCAAAAATTTAACAAATTTTAAACAAGCCCGAATAGTGTTTTAACTTTGCCTTTTTTCTTTTGCCAGCGACTCCCCGAGTAAGGTTCGCGGCCCCCGTAGGGGGGATTTGAAAAAATCAATTATTTTTTATATGCTCTTTAAAATGTATATTCTTATTTTGTATTTGTGAAATCTTCTGAAGACCACTTTACTCTTGTAATTCATAGGGAAGATAGGAGAAATGGTTGCCATGGTAACAAAATATAAATATTTTCCCATACTTATAAATTTTACATCTTGAAATTCGAATGTACTACTAAAATATATCTCGACACAAAAAATCTGGTGTGACAAGCACAGTACACAACTTTCGATTACCGAAGGTAAGAGAAAGTTGTGTGCCGTGCGCCAGTCACACCAGATTTTTTTTTATTTTTACTCCACTGTTTTAAGAGGTATAATTATGATGAATATACGGAAAGAATGGTTCTTCAGCTAAAGATTTCACCATTTATTTTTTCCTATCATTCTATTTTACCGCGCTGCGGTAAATTCTAATATGAAAGTTTAAAACACTTTAGAATCCAAATTCATAAAACAATTATTTTTTACATGGACTTTAAAATGTATATTCACATTATGCTCTCAGAATTGTTTGAAGCACACTTTACTCTTGCACTTCATAGGAAAGATAGGGGAACCAAATGGCTTAAATAAGGGGATTGTGTCTTTTTTCTTATCCTTTTCATTCATTGTATATTTCAATATACTGTGCAACTATACATGGGCGTAGCCAGACATCTTGTTAGGGTGGGGCCAACCCCTCGTTAGAGCGAGAGTGGGGGTTTGCAATTAATATATACATAGATTATTAATTATTTATTTAAATAAAAAAAAATTAAATTAATGTAGTGGATTGGGGCGTTAAAAAAAATTCCCAATGGGAAAAATATATATATATATTTTTTTTTTTAACTTTTAGGACAAGCCAGGGGGGGGCAAAGACCCCCCTGCCTCCCCCTGGCTACGCCCATGCAACTATACTGTATAAATATGTATTTCTATATATAGGAAAGATAGGAGAAATGGGAGTCTTGGTAACAAAATATAAATATTTTCCTTTATTTATAAAGTTAACATCTTGAAATATATCTCGAGACAAACACCTACGGGCTTGGTCTAGTTCAGTGGTTCCCAACCTGGGGGCGATCGCCCCCAAGGGGGCGATTTGGGTTTTCAGGGGGGCGATAAATAAGCGGGGGGGGGGCGATTGGGGGGCGATGAGTATTCAAAGGGAGAAAAATTATTAGTTTACTAAAATTTAAAAAAATAAAAATCAAAGAGAAAATCTCCTATTTACAGGATGGCCAGGATAGAAGAGGACAAAATATTATCATAAAAATAAAATAGTCTGAAGATAATTCCAATCTAGAATTGAAACGTCACTTTTAGCTCAAATCTTAAACTTCAATTTAAAAAAATCATTTTCTTGAATTTTTTTTTCTCATGGGGCCCGGGCCCTTTAAGCTCAAATCAAGTTTGATCTTTTTCACGACTCAGGATAGCTAAAAATGCAGATTTCAGTGGCTAATTTTCAAAAAATTTTCCATACCCCCAGATTCACCCGGAAATCCTCTGTCCAGATCTGGCCTCGATAAATTAAAACTTTGTAACTCTTTGTTTAGGAAATTTTGTAAAAATTTTATATAACTTTATTTAAATAAATATTGTAAGCTATGTATAACTTTTTCAAAAGTTGTGTCAAAAACTGTGTAAAAAATTGTTGGCATGAAGGCCACAATAGCCTTTTACATACTAAAAAAAAAACTTTAAGTTTTTTTTTTTTTTTGGGGGGGGGCGTATTACTAAGTAGCCCCGGGGCCTGTCAAGTCTGTCTGCGGCCCTGTATATAGGCCTACGGTAATAAAATTGTTTAAAATAATAAAACTGCTTTATTGTTACACTTTACTTCAAATTAAAATTAGGCATACAATGAAAATGTAAGGGGGGGGGGCGATAGGTGTTAGTCAACCTCCGGAAAGGGGCGATGGGTCAAAAAAGGTTGGGAACCACTGGTCTAGTTGGTAGCGTGCCTCCCTTCTATACCGAACGTCGGCCCAGGGCGTCAGGCAGTTCGATGATTTTATTTAACGCCATTTGGATACCACCGAATGGCTTAAATAGAAATGCCCGACCTCCAATAGATATATTAATAATTAACGATTATCGTCAAAGTCTTAAATGGCCTAATTTGCCTAAAATACTGTGTGAATGTGAGTGTTTAAAAAAAATCAAAAAAAATCTGGTGTGACAAGCACAGCAAAAGTTAAGAGAAATTTGTGTGACCATTATACCAAATTTTTACTTTCTCTTACTTCTATATATATGTGTTAATATATAGAGAGAGAAAGTATTGGATTCATGTCAAAAATTCGATGTTGAGATTTTGATGGATATACACATTTTGAGGTCCCTTGAATCCGAAAAAGTGGTTTTCGCGACATGGTCTGTCTGTCTGTCTGTCTGTGAACAAAATATCTCAAGAACGAAAAGAGCTAGAAGGTTGAAATTTTATATTTAAGTTAGGCACCCCCCTGGGACATGACACGAAGCTTTTGAACAAAATCGACCAAAGAGTACTAGTACTTTACTGATGCACTTTTTCAGTTTTTTTCGATTTTCTCAAAATTCGCTCCAACGATTTTTTTTTTTTAATTCAAAAATCAATTATTTTTTTCTTTCAAATGTATATTCTCATTTTGACATTGAAATCTTCTGAAGACCACTTTACTCTTGTAATTCATAGGGAAGATAGGAGAAATGGTTGCCATGGTAACAAAATATTTATAAATTTTACATCAACCTCGTATACCAAACGTCGCGGGTTCGGACCCCAGGCAGTCCGATGATTTTATTTAAGCCACTTGGATACCAAATGGCTTAAATAAGAATGCCTGGACCCCAAATAAATATATATTATATAAATACGAGTATCGTTTAAAGTTTTAAATGGTCTAAGTTGCCGAAAAGACTGTGTGTATGTGTGTGTGAATGTGAGTGTGAATGAGAAATGTGAAGAATGAGTGTTTAAAAAAAAAAAAAAAAATTTTACTTTTATCTTGAAATTCAAATGTACCGTACTGTCGTAAACTAAATATATCTGGTGTGACAAGCACAGAACACAACTTTCGATTACCGAAGGTAAGAGAAAGTTGTGTGCTGTGCGCCAGTCACACCAGATTTTTTTTTCCTACGAGTCATTAAAATCGTTTTTAATCTGTCCGAAGATATAATTTTATTTTATTATTTTATTTTCTTAGAAAAGAGGTGGAGGCGCGCCTTGGTCAAGACCAACAAACAGAGAGGAGGGGAGGGGAGGCAGACTCCGCCCCTACTTTGCTCGAATTAAGAGGTCGAAAAATATCATAGAAAAGGAATAAAAGTTTGAATCTTCAAATGTCTCTAACTCGCAAACCGCTTCTTCAATTTGCATCGGATTTTTTGTAATGAGTTTAGAATTTCCTAGAGATTATTTAGATGAAGCTAAAATTTAATATTTAAACATTTATTTTTTCATTATATCTCACCATCCGATTAGCCAATCAGATGAGAGTAAAAAGGATCATTGATCTATATTCTTTGAATTTTTGCCTACGTGTATATAAAATTTCAAAGGACTCACTCTAAAAAAAAAAATTTCATTTCATATCATATCAGAAGTGGATTAAATTTTATGTCCTGTTTTTACGTAAAATTCAGCTTTCAATTTTTGAGACTTGTTAATTTTATTTTACCAGCTCGTTGTTTATAAACAACACATAACATGTATACAAAATCTGGTGTGACAAGCACAGCATATTTTTTTTTGTCGACATGTATTTAGTTTCCGACAGTACGGTACATTCGATTTTCAAGATGTAAAATTTTTAAGTATGGGAAAATATTTATATTTTGTTACCATAGCAACCATTTCTCCCATCTTTCCTATGAAGTACAAGAGTAAAGTCTGCTTCAAACAATTCTGAGGGCAAAATGAGAATATACATTTTAAAGAGCATCTAAAAAATAAAGGATTTTTGAATTTTAATGAAAAATTTGTTTGAGCGAATTTTGAGAAAATCGAAAAAAACTGAAAAAGTACATCAGTAAAGTACTAATACTCTTTGAGGGATTTTTTCAAAAGATTTATGTCGCGTCCCAAGTGGGTGCCTAACTTAAATATAAAATTTCATTCTCCTAGAACTTTTCGTTCTTGAGATATTTTGTTCACACACACACACCCACAGACAGACCATGTCGAGAAAACCGCTTTTTTGGATTCAGGGGACCTCGAAACGTGTATATCCATCAAAATCGAATTTTTGACATGAATCCAATACTTTCTCTCTATATACTGTATATTAACATATATACTGTAAAGAGGCAAGGGAAAATAAAAATTTCTAAGATCCCTTAATTAACAACATTATAAGATTTTATAGCCATTTTTAGAATAAAATTTTATAAAATTTGAGTATAAACAGATGAAATCAATCAATTCGACAATTATTTCAACTAATGGAAGAGCATCAAATTTTTTTTCCAATTCGATCGGCGCCGAGAGACCAGGCAGGGAGACTTGCATAACTCATGTCTAAGCCTTTTGTCTCGGGCGAGATCGCTTTTTAAAAAATCGCTAAATCTCTCTTATTTATTCACGGATTATAGGCAAAATGCAAAACTGGTCTTTTGAATCAATTATAAAGCCATAGGAATTTTTTTATTTAGCTACGCCCACATAAAATGAGGGTTTATTGATGACACTCACGACTTCGAATGTCAACTCCCGCCAATATTTTCTAATTTATTGTTTGTTAATTAAATAAACACATTTAGGGCTTGATATCGATTGAATAAATTAAAATATAAAATATTCTAACTAAAACAAACCATTTTCGGCCAAGGAATGTCCTAAAAATAATAAAAAATCGATTTTAATTTATTTTGACAGATGAATTTTTTTTTTTTTTTTTCAAAATAATAAAAAAACTATTCAATATATCGAAATAGTGAATATTACATTAGAATCAGCACTAAATCCTGAATCTTACACATTTATGTCAATTACTAGTTTGCTCTATTTAATAAGAGAATGTGACATCTATGTTTGCTTGAATTTTCGTAAATTTGCTAAAAACTAAAAAAGATATAAACTTGGTGTTTATTGATTCGTTATCTACATTAAATACAGAATTTATTCGATATCTTAAATATCTTCTAACTTTTATGTTTAATGATATCAAGGGCGGTCCTAGCCTTACATTTTGGGGGGGGTCACTGTTTTTTTTTTTTTTTTTATAGTAGAAATAAATGGGCCTGGACCCCAATAAATATATATTAATCAAATATGAGTATCGTTTAAGTCTTAAATGGCCTAAGTTGCCGAAAAGATTGTGTGAATGGGAGAGTGAGTGGGAAAAAAGTGTATGTTAAAAAAAAAGATTTTTGGGGGGTCACGACCCCCTTGACCCCCCCTCTGGGACCGCCCTTGAATGATATTAAGCCTCCTCAAATTGTGTATTGTTTTTTGAGTATAACTCAAAAAAAAAAAATTGAGATACAAAAATAACTAAAGTAGATTCTTAATCCTCATCAAATCCCCCAATTTTAATTTTTGCGTATTTTATTTAATAAATTAAAACCTTCTAATCATTGATCTTTTTGATAAATAAAAAATAAAATTTCTTAGAGTCTTTGGCAAAGACCTTCAGATAAATTCCTCCTTTGTAAAAACTTCCGTTTAATATTGAAAATTAATATTAAATCTATTTAGGTTTATTATTCAAGAAAAAACTGCCCGTAATTTTTTCTTGGCCTCAAAAGCTCCTCCGCGGGCCGGGCGGGTAACGGGCCTACCGGCCAACCCGTACCCGTGCAGGGCTCTAATCGGGGGTACGGATCCCAGTCAGTTCAATGATTTTATTTAAGCCATTTGGATACCAAATGTCAAAGTCAAAGTCTTATATGGCCTAAGTTGCCGAAAAGACTGTGTGCATGTGTGTGTGAGTGTGAGTGTGAATGGGAAAAAAGTGTGTTAAAAAAAAAAATATGGGAATGTCTTCCCCGGGACTTTCTCGTATGTTCTTTTGGAATTACTTCTGGGTATGTGTGTGAACACGATTGCTTAAAAAACCAAAGCAGCTAGATAGATGAAATTTGGTATATGCTCCTTACACTAAAATTGTAGATTTCTATCAACTTTTGGAGTAAATACGTCTTTGGAAGTAGTACTTTACCTAATAGGTTTTTCAGAAATTCCTAATTTTCAATTTTTTTTTATCATATTGTGATAAAATACTCCATTTTAAAAAGTTTTTATTCTTTGATATTTTTTCAAAAACTCAATAGATATTTAGTTATCGAAGGTAATTATTAAAATATTTTTTTAAATTGTTTGAAAGTTTTTTTTTTTTTAATTTGAGTATAAAAAAATAATTTTTTTAAATTTAATAGCTTCTTAGAAAGGGCAGAAAAAATAGAGAAAATTCAGGTTAAGCAAGGCTAAGAACTGCTGGACCGTGGATAGGTGACCCGCTGAGTGTTGAGTCACTCATCTGCTGGAAGCCATTTTATTTAATTTCCTAAAAGTCAAATGACCTTAGAGGCCGAAATATAAATTGAAAATACAATTAACTTTAACACCCGTCTCAGGAAGAAAAATAAATAAATCCCACCTCAATAATCAATCAAAAGTTAGAATGTATTTATTACCTTTATTAAAATAATTTTTTCATATTCATTTTTTTAAATTATTTTAATTTGTTTTTGTCTTCTAATTTGATGAATATAAAAAAAAAACAAATAATTTTATTTTTATTTCTGTCTTTAATAGCGTCTAGGAAAAGATGACGTCACGCGTATTGTTTGGAATCCGGTTTGTGTGCACCAAGGACGGAGACTCAGCATCTTTAAGCGGGCGGAGCCCCCTGGAAAATCGGCGCCCTAGTTGAGCTTCGCCCCCCCCCCCCACCCCCGCCCTCAAAGGCTGGTTACGCCGCTGCCCTCCGCTTCCTCTTTTTTTTCGACTTGAGCAAAGATCGAATAATATTTCCGATTGTTGTTTTAATTTAATAATAGAAGCTTCGTTTAATAAAGAAATTCCTATTTTAATCATCTTATTCCTTTGTTAGCATCTTGTTGAACGACTTGCCGCCAGGATGCAGCACCAAATAGCAAATATTTGGATAACTTGAGCGAGTTGCTGTACATATCAATTTGTTTTTAAAATATATTATTTTGCCCGAGAAAGATTATTAGACAAAAATAATATATAGGGTAAGATAAAGATAAAAGAAGTAATGGGCTTCTTTTTTAATAATTTTTAATTATTTGAAATTAAAAAAAAAATTTTTTTCTAACATTATAAATTCCTGAATGACCTGAAGTGAGTGTATAAAAATTTCAAGTTTATGAATGTGCTCCAATATATTTATATTCTTTGAATAGATGGATTCTTTGATTGCTTTTGGCGGTCAGTCAGTGATTGAGCCCGACACCTTATGTTTGTGTCAGTGATAATGTTTCTTTTTTTCTCAAGAATTAAAAAGTGTGTGCCTTGTGATGTAGGATATAAAATTTCTTATTAAATGGTGAGTTTATTTTTTTTTCATAAAAAAGTTAATTTTTTTTTGAATTTCTTTTCTCGTTGGGTTTGCGCATACGCATCCCAGTTTTTTTACATATTATACGTTTTATACAGTTTTATCCGCGATTTTTGTATAAAACTGCAAAATCATGTATAAAACCCAACACTGGTTGCAGGGCGCCAAGTCGCGCCTTAATCAGTTCTCTGTTTCGTCCCGCCTAAATAACATCGCGATTAATTAAAGTGATAGTTTTTATTTATCTAGTGTTTAAAAGTGATAGTGATAGTTTTTATTTATCTAGTGTTTAATTGTGTTTCCTATTCCATTGGATAATCTCTTCCTTTAAAAGGTATTAATATTTATAATATCTTTCCATTCTCTCTGCTCTATTTTCCTTTCTCTTTATTTACAAAAATATCGAAGAAAAAAAGCCATAAAATATTCCTTTTCCTATATATAAATAATTAACTCAATTTATTATTTTAGATTTCCTTTTAATAAAAGTTGCCCTCGGGCCTGGTGTTAGCGTTCTGGGGGGCGGGGGTTCGGATCCCAGGCAATCCAATGATTTTAGCTATTTGAATACCAAATTCCTGGACCCTAAATATATATATATTTACGGTTATCGTCAGTATTAAATGGCCTGAGTTGCCGTAAAGACTATGTAATTAAACTTAATAAAGGACTGATTTGGTTTTGCTGTGATTTGTTTGCAAAAATTTTAACTTTTTGGCCACAGAATGAATGGCCGAAGCGTTTTTTGTTAATAATAACAACTATAAAAGTCTAAATTCTAAATTCAATTCAATTGAGATTGTCAGAGATGTAACAGCCTTTATAATCTTAGCTGAATTATTTCTGAAGAAGGCCACAGATGAGAGGCCGAAACTTAATTGTTACAAATAAACCACAGTTAAACAGAAAGTCAAATTCTTTTACTAATGATAACAACTGTGAATGCTTAAAATCCAAAATTCTAAAATTTACCTTTTTAAATAATTTTTATAAAGTTTTTTCTAAAAAAAATATAAATATATAATGATTGGGTTCAATAAGATTAAAACGCAGGAAATTGTTATTATCTTAGGAATAAATGAGTAAGGCTGAACGCACACCAATCGAGCAAAAACGTTTTAGATCAAAATGTTTTGTTCAAGAGCAAAACATTTTGCTCGATGCCAACGCAACACCGATCGAGCAAAAACGTTTTCAGACAAAACATTTTGTTCGATGATGTCGAATGACCAATTGTGTTTTGTTTCTTGCGTTGACCCATAGAAAAACAGTTTCAGGCAAAAACATTTTGCTCGATCGGTGTGCGTTCAGCCTATATATAACAAAATATTTTTATGTATATATACAGGGATGGGCAAGTTACTCGATTTTGAGTAACGAGATACAAAATACCAATTACTTCAGATTTTTGTAACGAAATACAAGATACCAATTATTCACGGGTTTGTGTAACGAGATACAAGATACCAATTACGTATTTCAAATACATTGAAAATACCAATTACAAACAAATTTTTCCTTGATTTTAAAATACTTTTTGGTGGGGTAATTCTGGAACAAGAGCCCTGCACGGGTACGCGGGTACGGGTTGGCCCGTAGGCCCGTTACCCGCCCGGCCCGCGGGCTTTGGAGGCCATGAAAAATTACGGGCCGGTAGCAAGTCTAAATAAACGGGTTCGGGCGGACGGGCATGCAAATGAAATTTTATTTAAAAATTGCTAGACATTCGTTCATTCATTCACTAAATCTCGGGCGGGTATGGGGGGGGGGGTTTGAAAAATTCCGGGCCGGCCTGAAGAATGGTAAAAAATTACTGGCCGAATACGGGCGGGAAATCATAAAAAAATACGGACACGGGCCGGCCCGGGCCAAAAAAATCGGCCCGTGCAGGGCTCTATTTGGAACCCTAAATAAATTTAGTTTAGGAAAGTGGCAGCTAAACTTATATTGGAGAATACCTTTGGAAAATCGAAAACAATAAAATTAGTCATGACACTAAAAAAATTTATTTATAAAAATATGAAAAGGTTTCAAAAAACCAAGTTTTCAAAAGTTTTGTCGGATAATCTGGAACTTGATGGAGAATGAATAAACCCGCAAATGAAAACAATATTTCAACTGGGGCAGAAGAACAAAGATTTAGTCGTTGAGAGCTGGTTGAAAGAAGAAAGCAAAAAAGTTTTTTAACGAAGAGTGAAAATTTGGCGGATTGATTGACTTCTCGTTACTGGTTTTTACTAAGATTCGGAGCAGAGAACCCACTCGACGATTACATACAGTAATATTAAATAAATTAAAACGATTTTCCTTTGCAAGACTTTTTACACGGCGGCAAATAAAAAAAAAAAAAAGTATTTGGTATCTCGAATTTCAGATACCAATTACTAAAAAAATGTAACGAAATACAAGATAACAATTACTTTGCCAATGCTGTAACGAGTTACAAGATACCAATTAATATTGTATTTGGTATCTTGTATTTCAAATACATGTAACTGATTAATGCCCATCCCTGTATATATACAATGCATTTATTTATTATGTTACAATTATTAAACACTTCACAACCAGTCTAATACAGGTGTTGTCTAAAGTTTGTGTATGCAATACATTCTCTTAATACATTAGGCATGAACAAAACATAAACAAGATTCGGTATATTCATACTTATTATTTTGACATTTAATAATTCTTTTTTGGATAATTTTATAGAATGGAAGAGAGCAAGTAGAGGTGCAGCAAATAAAGAGAGCCTTTGGATGCCAAATGCCGAAAAGGAGACGTTTCGGACAAAATTGTATTCGTTGATCCTCAGTCCTTGTTGCCTTTTAATGAGAAGTGGGAGGCTGAGGATGGACGAATAAAATTTTGAGCGAAACGTCTCCCTTTCGGCATTTGGCATCTAAAGGCTCTCTTTATTTGCTGCACCTGTACTTGCATAACATCAACAGCAACTTCTCTTCAACTTAGATAATTTTATATTCAAAAATAAGATAACCATATAAAAATGCATCTTGAAAGAACAAATTAAGATAAAATTAAAAGCAGTAGTATAGTTTTTTCTTCTTTTTCTATTATAGAAACCAAAACAAATATCACTTTTGAATATTTTAAAATCTTGAGGTAATAGATTTGCACCACCTGTCAGATTCCACTTTTCGGGCCATATATATTCTAAAATTTATTTTCCATATGTTTAGTTCCCTATCAGAAACCTAAAAAAATAAAAGCAAACAAATTTTAATTATTTGATATTAATTAATTAAAGAAAATAATAAATACTTATTTAAAACAATTTTACATTTTATCTTTATTATAAAAAAAATCCCGAAAAAAAGTGGGCCCAGCAAAATAGTCTGTCTGTGTGTGTATGTGAACAAAACGAAGAGCTAGGAGATTGCAATTTCATATTTAAGTTAGGTCCCCCCTCCCATATGGAACGTATCACGAAGCTTTTGAACAAAATCAGTCAAAAACTACTTTGCTGATGTAGTTTTTCAGTTTTTTTTCTCAAAACCCCAAAGGGGGGAAAAAAACAATAAAAAAAAAAAAAAAAAAAAAAACAAGAAAAAAAAAAAAAAAAATATTTTCTCTCTACATATTTTCATATTAAGTAATTAGTCTTGGAAACGATGTAACACCTGTTTAATCACTATTCTAAAATTTCTTTTATAGTTTCTTTCAGGTATTTCGCTGCTGAACGGCGGGATCTAAGGATTTGATTAAATCTTCCGGCAATTCCTTAGATTCCGCCGTTCAGCAGAGAAATACCTGAAAGAAACTACAAAAGAAATTTTAGAATAGTAATTAATATTAAGGTAAGAGAAAGTAAAAATGGTTAATAATTGGGGACCTTTTTTTTTACTGTCCTATACCTTCCACCCCCGAGGTGAATTAGAGCTTAAAAAAAAAAAAACAGTAAATACACCTAATTATGGCTCATATTAGATCGGAGATATTTGCTAGATGATTGTGAGTTTTATTAGTCATATTTTAATCCACCAGACTCAATTCTAAATCTGACCAAAGATAAAAGTAATCCTGCGGAAGGTTCTGGTTTTGATTCGAGGGGACATAAATATGCTCAATCAAACATTCATTTAAAATATTTTATTTAAATAATACATGTATTTTTATATATATGTATATATATATATACAGTATATAATCAATTAGAACAGATATTATTAAAATATTGGCTTCGACAAAAGGATATTTTCATAATTAGAGTAGCTGGGGAAGCTCGTTGATTGGCAAATGAAAAGAATTACATTTAAGGATTTTGCTGTGTAAACATTATTTTTAATTGTTTGAAGAAATCAGGATGTCACAGCGAACTCTTGATGGAGTTGAGTTATATATATATATATATATATTAAATAATTATTTTTAAATTAATAATTCTATTTTCAGAGTTTTAGCCAACCAATGCAATATACAACAAGGTTTTAATCCTTAATCCCTGATGATGGTCGTTTAATGATTCAAACCTTCTTGTACATTGATTGGTTGACCAAAACTCTCTAAATAAAATTATTAAATTAAAAACAATTATTTAATTTATATATATTTACATTCACCTCCATCAAGACTTCGGCTTAGCTGTGACATCTTTCAATCAATTAAAAATAAAAGAATTACAAAAATTGTAATTTTAATCCTAATATTTTGAAGACATATCAGCTCTTCTTCTTCAGAGGCAACTAAAATCATATACATACGTTAAAATAATTAACATTTGTAATGTTATTTCCAATTAAGATTTTCATTTTCTTTTATAAAAACAATGAAATAATCACAAGTAGAATAGGAATATTTTATGTAAACGCATGGATGGGACTTGATATTGTCTCTCACTGTACATATATTTATATGGCAGAATGGTGACAAGATGGTAATGAGAAAAAAAATTCAATTAATTGACATTATGATAAATTTAGTATTTATTTATATAATATTTTAATCCGTCCTTGATCTTTTTTAAGTTCACAAAAAATTATTATTATAATTAAATTTTCTTTTTATAAAAAGTTTTAAATATTGATTAGTATAATACAGTATTGTGAGGTATGCCTTTGTGGCTGGAAGTATTTTATTATTAAGGAGTCCAAAAAAAATTCAAGACATATGCAGCCAAAATTTTTTCTTTTATTGTTGCCTTTCCAGGCTGACGTTTCGGCCACTGGTCTAACAAGGAGTCCCCACGGGTGGTGGGTCACCGATTTTTTTCAAACTCATAGGATTTGAAGATTAGTATCTGGACATCAATTTCCTAAAGCAGTACGATGCACTACTCAAGAACACTCAAGAAAATCGACTTTGAAGACTATCAAGATTTCCGAGTTCTAGAAGTTTGAATAATTTTGTTTATATGTAAACACTGTTCGGGTAGCCGAAAGAGTAAGCGCAACAGTCTAGTAAACAAGGAGTCGCTAGTTCGATTCTTGTTTACTACCAAACTTATAGAACTTGAAATCTTGATAGTCTTCAAAGTCAATTTTCTTGAGTGTTCTTGAGTAGTGCATCGTACTGCTTTAGGAAATTGATGTCCAAATACTAATCTTCAAATCCTATGAGTTTGAAAAAAATCGGTGATCCACCACCCGTGGGGACTCCTTGTAAGCCATCTTCAGAGCTAAAATTTTTTTTAGCTTTTAAATAAAATTGTACATTAAATTCTAGACAAGGGTTCTGAAGAAGGCCATCTGTGGCCGAAACGATTAAGGATGCATCCTCGTTAGCCCAATAAAAGTCTCTGCAAATGAATTGAGAAATATTTCTTCAATTCCCTCTACAGCACTCCATTCTGCTAGCACCTGAAAAGAACTACAAACAATTTGAAGTAAAATATTTTCTTACATTTTATTATAACATGTTATTATTGCACTTTCTATAAAATATAAAAATATAATCTATAATAATAACATGTATAATAAAATGTACGAAAATATTTTAGCTCTGAAGATGGCCTAGACCAGTGGCAGAAACACAGCCTGGAACGGCAACAATGAAAGAAATAATGCATATGTCCTGAATTTTTTTTTGACTCCTTAATAATACAGTATAAAAAAATCTTTTAACACATAAGGAAATTTATGAAGCAGCAAGTTTGAAACCCAAGAAGAAATTGTAAATGTAAAACCTCACAATTAATTAATATGCTGGCCATTTGTACCAAGGATCGAGAGTTCGCATCCAGTTCCAGGCGATAAAATTTATTTCAATTGAATTGTATACCAATCAATTGAAATAAATGGTCTAATAAATGACTTCCGATGCAGAAAAGATCTTAAAGAAAAAAAACAATTAATTAATATTTAATAATTTTATAATCATTCATTAGATAGTTTGTATTCACCCTAAACACTCATAATGTTATCTTAAATAATAATTTCTTCTCATTGCCACCTTATCAGCATCTTGCCATATAACATATATTAAATATATATTAAAAATATAACATGTTAAATAATATATATGTACAGTTTTGAGTGACAGTGAGGTAATATTTAAATTTTCTTTATCGTTATATGATGAGAAATTTACTACTATTCCTACTGGTCTTGTTTAGGAGCTACGAGTGAAAACAAAATTTGTTTTATTTGATTAAATTTATTGTGTAATAATTTGTAATGGTTGTTTATTTGTATTCTTATTTTGTACCTAAAGATGGAGAACATTAAACTTCGAAACTGTATATCTATACAGAAGCATTTGCAAAATATTCAACCAGAGAAAACAAACTTTGTTTTCACTCATACCTGCTAAACAAGGATACGAGTAACTTCCCATCATAGAGTTAAAGAAGATTCATCTCATACAGTCCAGTTTTTTTAAAGTTTTTTATTATAAACTAATTAATATTTAAAATTTCGGCTGTTTGTTCTCGTTGAATATCAACTCAAATCGAGGGAAAAAAGTTCTCCGTTGACGATGGATCTTTTGAGAAATCATTTCTAGGATGCAATTAATAAATTGAATTAATGTATCATATGTGGGCTTATGAAGTAATTGTGAAATGCATATAACCGTTTATTTATTAATTCAAACAGGCGAAGATGGTAGTAGCTACCGTCGAGTAGTAGCACTCCTGTTTGAATTAATAAATAATCATTTGGACCATGTTCATGCATGAAGGAAACAAGCGCCATTATGATCAAAATTTAGATAATATCGGGAAAAAGAAAATCTACCTTTTTATTTAAATCGCAACATTATTACTCTGTTCACTTTTTTTTGTATAAAACAAGAAAAAAAGTCATTGCCATTGGGTTTGTGCAAATGAAATGGCCTTTATCTCAGATTTAGCTTAATGGCGTTGGGTTCCTTCATGCATAACATAGTCCAGTTATATACCTTCCATAATTACTTCTTAGGCCAAGGTATCATATAGAAATAATTCTTCATTTATTAAAATTTCTCTAACTCTTTTTCCTTGCCAATCAACGAGCTTCCACATTTACAATAATTACACTGGCCGACACGATTTTTTATAACACAAAGTTGAGTAAAGAACCCATCTAAATCTGAAAATGGCCATAAAAAAAGTAACAAGTAAAGTTTTTTGTTACATTAACCCATGTAAACGATAACATTTAATATTTATTAAAAAAATAATTTTACATGTTTTTTATCCCTGTATATCAACTATGTTTATAATTTATATTAAGTTGATATCTAAGAAAATAGCAAACATCAACATTTGAAAGACACTAATACTATTTTTTCTTCAAAAACCAACAGTATTCACTCATCATGGCTGGATCTCATCGTCCTTGGTACAGAATTTCCATTGTTAGAATTTCATCTTTATGAAACCTATCACCTTGCTCGTCGTTGAAACTCCAGCCAAATTCTTCGAAGAATAAAGATAAAAGAGAATGGGAAAAAGTGAATTTTTAATGACATACATACGTATGGCAACCAAACGTTTTGTAGGAGCTAAAAGTTCATTTACTAGTTTTCTTTCATATTGATGCCTAAAAAACCTCTCACTAGTCTTTACAAATTTTTTCATGAGTCCAAGTTTAATGTGAAGAGGAGGAGGATATCACACTTGACAATTTGACCTCCCGGTTGAAATTCACTTCTTTCAGGGGAAACTTTCGTTACATAATATTCATTCACTGCCACAAACAAAGAAAACATCTAGAGAGGGAGAATAAATGAGAGATGCAGCTAAAAGTTTTCTTTCTTTTATTTATTCAATTCACACAGCTGACGTTTCGGTTCCGTGTTTGAACAATCTTCAGAGCTGGTGAAAATTCATTATGAAAGTGTCATAGTGGATTTTATACATTGTTGAACAAATTCTTATACAATAAATATATACACAGTATGCGATGACCATGTACATAAAAAAATGAATTGAATAAATAATAGAAAAAAAAAACCTTATCTGCATCTCTCACTTCTTCTCCATTTATTCATAGGTATCTTTCATTGTCAGAGCTTGGAACTCATTTGTAGGTCTAGAGAGCAGATTTTTAGGCAACATGGATGGACTAGTTAAGAAACTTTTACACTCCTACAAAACGTTTGGTTGCCATATGTAACTAAACATTCACAAGTAAGGAAAGAGCAAGTATAGGTGCAGCAAAGGAAAGAAAGACTTTGTAAGCCAAATGACGAAAGAGATGTTTTGGACAAAATTTCCATCCTCAGTTCTTATGAACTTATATTATTTTAGGCACAAAGTTGTAATTGGTCTTGATGCACAAAAGTCCGTGCACATGTACATTTTATTTAAAGAATCTCTAAAAGACTGTCAAGTCGTTTTAAACACTCGACCTTTTAATAAGATGTACTGCACAGGTGCACGAACTTTTGTGCATCAATAACAAATACATTTTTGTGTCTAAAATAAATATAAACCTATGAAGGACTGAGAAATTGAGAATAAACGAATAAATTTTAGCCGAAACATCTGCTTCTCCATTAGGCATACAAAGGGTATCTTTTCTTTGCTGCTAATGTACAGTGAGGGACAATATTAAGTCCCACTCATACGTTTTCGTCTTGTGATAATTTCATTGTTTTTAAAAAAATATTATAAATTTTTTAATGGAAACTTTCATGGTTAAAACGTAGAAAAATTCCAATAAAGATTTTCATTTTATTTTATAAAAATAATGAAATAATCACAAGTAGAAAACGCATGGATGGGACTTAACTTTGGCGTTGACTGTACTTGCTCTTTCCCAACTAGTAACATCAAAAGCAACTTCTCTTCTGATTATATTTAAGAATAAACCTATCTCTCACTTTCTCCATTTATCATTTTTCTTTAAGATTTTGGGCACTGTCAGCGACGAGCAAGGTGAAAGGTTCCATAAAAATACCAAAACAATAGAAATTCGGCACCAAGGACGATGAGATCCAGCCATGAAGGGTGATTACTGTTGGTTTTTGAAGAGAGATGTTGCGACCCCTCCTAAAAGGAAAAAATAGTATTAGTGTCTTTCAAATAAATATTTCTAATGTTTGTTTTTATTAAATTGATACTGGCGACCGTTTGTTTTTACTTTCTCTTACCTCTATATATGCTAATATATAGAGAGAGAAAGTATTGGATTCATGTCAAAAATTCGATGTCGAGATTTTGATGGATATACACGTTTTGAGGTCCCTGAATCCAAAAAAGTGGTTTTCGCGACATGGTCTGTCTGTGGGTGTGTTAAATTCAAAAATCAATTATTTTTTAGATTCTCTTTAAAATGTATATTCTCCTTTTGTCATTGAAATCTTCTGAAGGTCACTTTACTCTTGTACTTCATAGGAAAGATAGGAGAAATGGTTGCTATGGTAACAAAATATAAATATTTTCCCATACTTATAAATTTTACATCTTGAATTCAAATGTACGTACCCTACTGTCGGACACTAAATATGTGTCTCGAACAAAGCTGTGTGTTATTTAAATTTAAAAAATCTGGTGTTACTGTCGTAGAGCACACAACTTTCGATTACCGAAGGTACACCACCTTGTCACACCAGATTTTTTATCTCGACATATATTTAGTTCCTGACAGTACAGTACATTTGAATTCAGATGTAAAATTTATAAGTATGGGAAAATATTTATATTTTGTTACCATTGCAACCATTTCTCCTATCTGTCCTATGAAGTACAAGAGTAAAATGGTCTTCAGAAAATTTTAATGGCAACATGAGAATATACATTTTAAAGAGCATCTAAAAAATAATTGATTTTTGAATTTCAAACAAATCGTTGTAGCGAATTTTGAGAAAATCGAAAAAACTTAAAAAATACATCAGTAAAGTACTAGTACTCTTTGGTCGATTTTGTTCAAAGCTTCGTGTCACGTCTCAGGAGGGTACCTAACTTAAATATAAAATTTCAATCTCCTAGCTCTTTTCGTTCTTGAGATATTTTGTTCACAAACAGACACACACACACAGACAGACCATGTCGCGAAAACCACTTTTTGGATTCAGGGGACCTCTTTCGATTACCGAAGATAAGAGAAAGTTGTGTGCTGTGCGATCAGTACACCAGATTTTTTCTTAAATGTCAATTTACTATAAATTATAAACATAGTCGATATACAGGACTAAAAAACTTGTAAAATCATTTTTTCAATAAATATGAAATGTTATCGTTTAAATGGAAAAAAACCTTGGTTCATTCGGCCTTGTGTACCCATTCAATAAAAAAATAAATAAAAAATTTGACTCTAGGCCCTAATACAGTAGATAGAATATTTAATTTTGAGCAGGATTAAATTAAAACAAAAGTTCTAAACTAAAACAAAACTATTTTGTGATTATGTCTCAATGGACATTAGAAATATAAAGAATTATAGATAGTTCTAGGCTTCTTTCCATTTAATGTGATATACTTGAAATTCTCATTTGGATTTGGTTTTCTTCTTTCTTGATAAAAAAAGCTGTTTTCTTGAAGCTAATTTAAGAAATGTTTCTTGTTCTATTCTTTTCTTTCATTCAAATGAATTTAGTATGTGTTTCATTCAACCCTTCTGAAAAAAAATAAAAATATAATGAAACTATAGAAATATCAATAATATTTAATTTTTGTTTCTATTACTTAGTAATTTTGTTTCTTTCAGTGAAGTCCTTGAAATTTTCTCTTTATTCTTTTAAATCAAACCTTCACAGATCAATTTTTATTTTGAGTAGAATATTTTTATATTATATTGAAGTAGAATACTCCTTCGATACATATTTTTCTTTTCTTTTTTTTTGAGAAATTAAATGAGTTGATGACAGTATTGATGATAGTTCTGGAAAAGCTGGGGAATCCATCTACCTGAATGGTCTGATAGCACAGTTGCCTGACTTTTTCACAATTTGCTGATTGCCTGTCGTAGGCTTGCAGAAATATTTGTCTTCGAAGTTAATCAGATTCCTGAATTTGTTGTTTTAGTTTTTTAAATATTGCAATTATGAATAATTTACCTGGGAAAAAATAAGATATTCTACAGTATTTTTCTTAACATTTTTTTGATGTTTCTTTCCGAATCGTCTCTTCTTCTTCTGTTTGTATATCGGTTGGCTTCCGAAGCCGGAAATTTTTAATATGTTTCAATCATTGAACTCTTAAACAACTTTGACAGTTGTAAATTTTGTATAGGAATGACCCAAGGTGGAATGAGCTAGAAATCTCTTTCAACAAAAAAGTTTCAGTATTAATAATATCATTTGTTTTTTTACCTCTCAGCCACTTTGACACTTTATATTTGTTTTTTCACTTTGTTTCATTTGTTCCTTTAATTTTGTTAGCCAGAAGAGAATTGAAATTCCAGTCAAGGCCTTGAATTCCAGTCAATACTTGACCAGGCATCTAGTGGCGTTTTAACGAACTAATAAGTTTACTCATTCGCCGCTAGATAACTCTAGAGGTATCAAAATCAAGCTTAAGCCAACAATAGAGCTTAAAAAGTTTATTTAAATGCCACTAGGTGTCTCGACTAGTGCCATATTTTAAAATTGTTTGATTAAAACAGGGAGATTTGAACAAGTTCACTTAATTGATGCTAGATGTCTCGAGTAGTACTAAAATCGAGTGAAAATAGAGTTGGTTTACGGGCGGTTTAACCACCACCTTGGTCCGGACACGCATTGCCCAGTGAGCGGCGCCCGAGCGAGTATCAGATTCAATTATTGTGTTTACATTCTCTCACCTTTCATACACTCCTTTCTCTATCGCGGAATGTCACTTACTATCCGTTATTGTCGTAACTAAACATCATAGTGGTTTGTGAATTCCTACCACCACATCCCAAATCATCACTCGCCCCTTGTGTTTGTGACACAATCACACACAATTAAAGTGCGCGCTTATATACCATGACAATTGTGTTTGTTGTGTGTGTCGCCACCGCCAAAACACGACGTGACTAAAACCTCATCATTTACAAAACTAAGAGAGAAAAAAAATAATAAATAAAGAAAAAAAAAAAAAAAACTTTTCCCATCTAAGGTAATTAAGTTTCGTGACATACTATTTATTTATTTATTTATTCAAACCCAAACTTTTATCACTCACTGATTTAATCTGTAATAATTTTTTAATATATTGATCTATGACCTCAAATTAAATATTTTCTATTGAATTATTCATAGGTGATTTTTTTGCTTGCTATATTTAATGATTAATTACTGCTATTCTTAGGGTGTCAATTGATTATTAATTATTTTATATAACATTGCATTTACATTATATACACTGTCACCGAAAGGGTAAAATAAAATCCATAGAAATTTAAATAAAAGGAAAAAAAGAGAAAAGAAATTATTGACAATTAAAATCTTCCCACTTGTTATATATATTAGAGGTCAGGGGCGGATTAAGGGGCGCGGTGCGACCGCCCCCCCCCCCGAGAAAAAATTCAACAAGTTTTAAAAACTAGTAATCTAAAGAAATTATGATTTCCGCTCTTTAATTTCAATTGAATTTGTTACTAATCAATTTAAATAAATAGGAAAGGGTTCTAAATGGCCTTAGATGCCGACAAAGTCCTTAAATAAAAAAAATAAAAAAAATAAAAATCCGCCCCCCCGCCCGACAAAATTGCATTAATCCGCCCCTGTTAGAGGTACAGTAATACTTCTTTTTACTTTTCAGGAGCTTTCTCATAAATAGAATTTGAGTAAAAAAAAATAAAAAATTTATAATTTTCTTATTTCAATAGGTAGTCAATTTTATAAAATTTTTAAATTATCAAATTTTTATTAACTTAAATTTAATCATGTAGAGAAAAATTATTTTTCATGTTTAATTTCGCATACAAAGAAGTTTAGATGGTAGTAATAGGGTATGCCAGTCCGTTTGTCCTTTGACCCTAAATACTGTATTACATTTTATGTTTAACAAGGGAATAAGAAAATTTTTTATTTAAATTGAAGCTAATAAAATTTGACATAGAGACCCTTCATTTCTAGATTTCGGGACAAGAGTTTTATCTCTCCAAGACAAGGTGATAATGAATGAATTCAAACTTCAATGAAATTCTGAATTTTTTTATACAGAGCGAAACCACTGAACTGATTTCGGTGAAATATTTTTGAATTTCAAAGATATTTTATAAAGTATTCTACTTCCCCATTTCCAATGTCGACGTTAGGGTGGTAACAAATAGCAGAATTTTTCTTTGCAAAACTTTAATGATACTTCGGCTATCGATTTAGTCTATGATATCATTAGGCCAGCTTCTGATTTAAGTTTTTCTAAGGAAAAGAAATTGAAATTTTAACCGATTCTCTCGTTGATTGAAGCACTCGCCTGTTTACAAAAATATACATGTGCACACAGACTCTTCTTGAGTATTAAAAAATGTCAACTTTGTGCCTAAATTATAAGGCTATAAGGACTGAAGACGAACACAAATTTGTCCGAAACGTCTCCTTCGGCATTTGCCATCTTTTTGATTATTTGCTACTCTACTACTTGCCATTCCTTTAAAAAATAGGCATATTCTATACACGATCTCTAAATATGAGAAAATTTCTTCGATAGTTCTGTTTCTGGATTCTTTAAGATGGAATTAGATAGGTAATTAAAAAGTTTTTATTTTCATTTTCTTATTCAGAGCCAAGGGCAGATACAAGGAAGGTAAAGGGGAATTGTGTGCTGTGAGTTGTACTTCATAGGAAAGATAGGAGAAATGGCTGCCTTAGTAACAGAATATAAATATTTTTCTGTTTATAAATTTTACATCTTGAATTTAAATGTACCGTAAGCTTACTGTCGGAAACTAAATATATGTCGACACAAAATATCTGGTGGGACAAGCACAGTACACAACTTACTCTTGCCTATGGGTAAGAGAAAATTGTGTGCTGTGCGACCAGTCACACCATATTTTTTATAAAATTTATTTGGATTTAATATCATAAATGATTTTTGAGATCGCCTGGAAATGATTTAACCTTTTTTTTTTTTACTAAACTAAGAAGATCTTGAGCCAGCAGCTAAATATGACAAAGTTGAATTATTTGAATTTTTGTCTCGCGATTTATTTTTTTTTTTCTGATTACTTATTAGATTGCTTCATTTTTCTCTTAGTTAAGAAATTAGATATTTACGAGTTATTTAATTAAATATTATGATTATGATTATTTGGCATTTCTCAGAAGGAGAGAGAAAGTCAATAGGGAGTAGGGAGTCAGAGAGAGAGAAGTTTGACTTTGAAGGAGCCTTCTCTCTCTCTCTCTCTCTTCCCATCCAATCTCTTTACATTATTTCCATTCCAATGATCTTCTACGGTTATTATCAATTCAATTTCTCATACCTCACATCCTCACACACACAGAGAGATATAATACATACACAACAACAATGTGATAAAAGCTTTCTTTTCTCAGAATGAAAAGATCATTTTTTTCTCTCTTCTCTACTCGTACTTTGCCGACCGTATGCATGTAAGAGTATACTAATCTTTTAAAAATCCCAATTTTAATATTTAAACAGTTCATTAATAAATTTCATATTGAACATTAATAAGAAAAATAGTAACTTTTGAGTTCCAATATCTTTGTCAGGCCCTGGATTTTACGATGATGCTCAAAGTTATTTTTATTTTTTTTATTAATTTTTTACTTTCTCTTTCCTCTATATATATGTTAATATATATAGAGAGAAAGTATTAGATTCATGTCAAAAATTCGATGTCGAGATTTTGATGGATATACACGTTTTGAGGTCCCCTGAATCCAAAAAAGTGGTTTTCCCTACATGGTCTGTGTGTGTGTGTGTGTGTGATTTTAAGCATGAAGGAATTGAGCTAGGAGGTTGAAATTATATATTTAAGTTAGACACCCACCTAAGGCGTGAAAATAAGCTTTTGATCAAAATCGGCCAAAAAGTACTCGTACTTTACTAATGTAGTTTTTCAGTTTTTTTTCGATTTTCTCAAAATTCGCTCCAACGATTTTGAATAAATTTCAAAAATCAATTATTTTTTAAATGCTCTTTAAAATGTATATTTTGTTATTGAAATCTTTTGAAGACCACGTTACTATGTCGATTCACAAAAAATCTGGTATGGTCAGTCACACCAGATTTTTTATTATATCCTCTGCTGCTGTTTTTATTGTTTATAATTATATTATACCTATGGTTACTCGATGAAGGTTCCAAACGCTTGTTCTTCGGGGCCACCAAACTGAAGTTCCAAGGTGCATTCAAAATTGCTTGTCTGCAACAGCCACTGTTACTCTATTGAATTAATTGGTATCCAATTAAATTGAAATATTTTTTTTCGAGTGGGACGGGATGCCAATGTTTGATCTTTGGTGCCAGAAGCTACTCCTGTAGTTAATTGCCTTATAATAATATTCGTAATAAATACTGGTATTATGCCGAAATACTAATTTTTATGTAGGTTAACCTGTTTTTAACTCATTAATCGTGGTTTGTTTTAATTTAGTAATTAATAATACAAAAAAATGTTACTAACAAGATGAATTGCAAGAACATTGGACTTGATGAAATTTTTATGAAATTCAAAAATGTGACTAATTACAATGGGTAGTATTTTATCAAAAATTCTCAATATTAGCATATTTTATAAATAGTTGTTGATTTGCCACATAATCCCCTCTTAAATTCTGATAATTTCCAATCTGTCACTGTTTTGCCAAATGATTAACAGACTGTTAAATTAATAATGAATCAATCGCAATTGAAACCGGAAGTGGCTGGCCAGACCCCATATCCTGTATTGTCACCCTGATCGAATCAGAGTTAGGCCTCTCTCAATTTCCTTAATGTTATATAACCCTCAACATCTTCTAGCTAATTGTCAATTGAATTCAATTAATTGAACTATATAAGCCTACTACTTGGGATGTTGCAGATGAAAATCAATACACAAGAATCCGTAACCATTGGTATACTTCTGCATTTTTAATAGTAGCCCGTTCATTTTCCAAATATGTACTCATCGTCTATTTTAGAGAGCCATTACTTAAAAGGTGACCTTGTGTTTTTTGCATTTACTATTGCTCTTTTTTTACATCAAGAATTCTTCTGTCTTCTATCATTAGTGTCAGAATTGACACTTTGTGGTTACGTTGAGTAACTTTCATGCAATAATACTGAGGTGGGTTCCCTTTGCCTTTCTCAAGAGGAAGCATCTCAAATAGATTTGGATAATTTTTTGCCATGAGGTGAATTTGAACTCGAGTTATCTTCAATTATACCTTAAAAGCTTATCCCCTCGACTAATGGCCTCCTCAGAATGTAGTTGGCTTGGTTATCAATAATTAGCATCTTTTCAGATGTAGCATTTTATGCCACTAAAAACAATTTATTAAGTTTTTTTTTTTATTGATTAATAAGCCTGAAGATAACATCAACATACTTTTTTCGAAAACGTTAATGTCATACTATTAATTATGAGATTCTTTCAGGGGCGTATATAAGGAAGGGCCGAGAGGGCCCGGCCTCCCCCCCTCCCCCCCAGAAATTTTTCGAATTTATATACATATATACAGGTATATAGCCAATAACTGAGGGCTCGCTGGTGTAGTGAGCTAGGGTGTCGGCTTCTACAAAGAAGATCCCTGTTCAAATCCTTGGCATGCAGGATTTTTCATTAAATAAAAATATTTATTTAATGTAAACAAATCCTCAAGCAAGCCCTGGATTGGAATATGGGATCTTTCCACAATAGCCCTCAGGCAACTCTGCGAGGAGAGGGAGTTGCTGTGACATCCCGTCCTGTGGAAGGGACGTAAAGAAGGTTCCCTCTCAGTGACGCATTCTTCAAAAGGAGTAGGCTACACGCCGGTGCTGAGGGAGTCCCTCCTCAAATTAGGACATCCTCCATTGCATAGAAGAGGTTGGATAAAAGGAGCCGGTTGGAACCAGAAATAAGGATTAGTTCACTAGCTAGAGACGAGAGCAGGAGGAGGAGCTAGATATAGGAAATGATGTAACTTCACGGGGTGCCGGTAGATGGTGGCTATGGCCAGAGGCCGGTTGGGTTTGAGGTGTGTGTCTCCGTACACGTAAGCACCTCGGGTAAATAAACCGGGATCCCGATAGGAATTTCAAAAATAAAAAAAATAAAAAATAAATAAAAAAAAAAAAAATAGCCAATGACTATATTTTTGTTTCAGGCTGAGGTATATCTGATATTTTAAAAATATTGTATGCGGGAGGAGGGTATATGAAAATGAGTTCGGACTCCCCTCCGAAAATTTCTATATACGCCCCTGGATTCTTTTAATACTCTACATTTTCCTTTTATCAATTTGTCACATTTGGTTTGCCTCTTTATTAAGATTTGTTCTACACTCTTCTGTCAGTAGTTTAATTAAGACATAGGCTACTTCCATTAATACATCATCTCCTGAAAAATGCTTAATCTCTTAGCAAAGAGATGCTGCCTTTTTGACTATCCTAAATTCCTTTATTCCATATAATATATCAATATTTAATATGGATTTTTTTTAGAGGGAGATATATGAAAAAAGATGTGTATGATAGTAAAGAAGAGAGAGATATTCTGACTTTTTATTTATTTATTTATTTATAAATATATCAATAAAGGTCTTTTTTGAAATAGTCTATAGCTGCGGCCAAGTTCATTCATCACTTAATCTATAATATAAAATCAGAAGACTTCACAACGCAGAAAAATGATTAATTTCTCTCTTGAAAAAGAAATTTCCAAAAGAGTTTTTTTTTTTTTTTTTTTGGTTTGAAGGGAGTTTAAAGAGCGGGAGGAGGAGGTGAAAAGGGGTGCTAATCCCAACAGTATAGGGCACCAAACCGAACCTACTTTAATCAACACACTCAACTTCTAATCGAAACATCAACTCTTTATTCTTTCTCTTATCTATATGTATATGTTAATATACACATACCAGTATATAGAGAGAAAGTATTGGATTCATGTCAAAAATTTGATGTCGAGGTTTTGATGGATATACATGTTTTGAGGTCCGCTGAATCAAAAAAGTGGTTTTCGCGACATTGTCTGTGGGTATGTGTATGTGAACAAAATATCTCAAGAACGAAAAGAGCTAGGAGGTTGAATATTATATTTAAGTTAGGCACCCTCATGTGACGTGACAATAAGCTTTTGAACAAAATCGACCAAAATCTACTAGTACTTTACTGATGCATAATACTTTTTCAGTTTTTTTTTTTTCGATTTTCTCAAAATTCTCTCCAAGGATTTTGATTAAAATTCAAAAAATCAATTATTTTTTAGATGCTCTTTAAAATGTATATTCTCATTTTGCCATTGAAATCTTTTGAAGGCCACTTTACTCTTGTACTTCCCAGGAAAAATAGGAGAAATGTTTGCTATGGTAACAAAATATAAATATTTTCTCATGTTTATAAATTTTACATCTTCAATTTTAATATACATTATTAGCGGAAACTAAACATTTGTCAATATATCGTCGGAAACTAAATATATGTCGACACAAAAAATCTGGTGTGACAAGCACAGAACACAACTTTCGATTTCCGAAGGCGTGCGACCAGTAGTCACACCAGATTTTTTCTTCTAAATGATGATTATAAAATTTTATACTCCTTAAACTTAATCAGTTTTGAATAGTTTTAAATCCTTTACTTTTAATTTACCCCTTGATTGTTTTGTAAATTAAATTTTTATTATGAACGTGAATACAAGTCAGCTAACTATAATAATACTACTATCCTTCTATTAGAAGTTTTATATCCATATTTTAATGAAGAAAACATGTAAATTTATTATGAACAAAAATTTACATAAACTAAAAAAAAAGAAATTTTAATCTCTCCCCCCACTCACATATAAAAATTTAATTTACTACTTAAGTTAAAGCAATGAAATAGTTTTACGGGGTAGTTATAAAGTACAATAGATACATAAATGATGATAAACAAGAAGAGAGATGATTAAGTGATATGTAAGTAGTATAATAATGTACCGGAAGATTTTAATGGAAATCTGCATATTACAAGAGCAACAACAAAAGGATTCTCGTTGTATAATATATAATATGAATCATTTAATAAATAAATAAATTTAAATTAAATCTAAAAAAAAATATCTTGAAAATTTATTCATTCATTTTATTATTAATAGAGAAGGAGGAAAAAAAAAGTTTGCAATGGATTTTATTGGGAAATTAAAAACACATAAAGGGCAAAGCCCTTTTGACCCTTATTAGATAAACTTTTCATCTAAAGGCATCCTAAAGTTAAGAGGGCTTATAAAACGTAGATATGATGTGTGTTATTAAAAATGAATCTGATGTGGCTATCAGATTAAAACTTATGATTCCATTTTTTTACGACATAATTCGTAAAAAGAATATTTTAATTTATATTCAAATCTCAGAAAAAAAAAATTCATTTCGATAAAAAAAAAAAAAAAAAAAAACTATATAAAAAAGTGACCCCTTTCGAAATGAAAATCATAATTCAAGAATAAATTTAATTTAAAAAATCATCAACATACAGTCGTAGAATCTTATCTTTTGACGTCACAAAAGGAGTAGATACTTGGTTTTCCTCTATCTGCTAGATACCTTAGCAGGGGCTAGGATCTTCTTATCGCTATTGCCTAATCACTGTTCATAAAATAACTGGATTTTAGCAAGAAAGGTGTTATAATAGCAATATCAACAAGACATTAAATTTGGCTTCAAAATCAGAGCTTCAAATGGTCCTTGATACCTGTGACTGTCCAATTTAACGCCCGGAATGAACGGAAATTATCTTTGGCAGTTCCTTTTGATAAAATTTTATATAGGCCTATATTTTTTATTGAGCCCAGAGGATTTAGAAATTTGGACATCCATGATGTATGTTTTTCTGTATATTCAATTCTCACCAAATTTTAATAGAATAAATACTTTATCCTATAAAAGTTTCAAACCCGAGTAAAACCACAAGCCCGCAGCAGGTTTGTAGTGAACCTTTAGGGACACTCAGGAATAATCATGCTCACACCAGGGACACACACAGTAGATCGAAAGTGACCAGAAGAAAAATGTGTCCCTGGTGCGGGCGTGTGTATCCCTGTGTGTCTCTGGTGCGGGCGTGTGTATCCCTGTGTGTCTCTGGTGTGGACGTGTATATCCCTGTGTGTCTCTAAAGGTTCATTCTACAAGCCTGCTGCGGGAGTGTGGATCCCTCGATCATTTTTAATCATTTTTACTCGGGAAAGTAAGAATCTTAGAAAAGATAATATCACATACTAATAATATTGCTGCTGTTGTACCGTACACGATCATGTCCAAATTTGAAAAAGATCTGCAACTTTTACAATAATTAGAAAATAAATGTAGAAAGTGAATCTGAAGAACATAATGACCTAATGGATACTCTTGAAATTTTTGAAAACATCACCAGAAAAATATATCTGAAGCTTAATATGCGCCTTTGACCTATGACTCGGAGATAGAGCATTAGCTTCCGGTGCTAAAGGTCAAGTGTTCACATTCCGTTCAGGCCAAAAAAATTTATTTCAAGCGAATTGGATACCAATCAATTGAAAAAAAATAGGGACGGAGTCTAAATGGCCTCAGATGCTGAACCAGATATAAATAAAAAACTTAGTATGAAAATATTGTAGATGAATTTCTTTAAAAATCGTGGCCTAAAATTGCAGCAAATACTGTATTTAATTTTATTTTTTAGGTATATAGAATGCATTTTCTTTTCCCAAAGAGGTAGAGATTCCACACAATAGAATTTTTTGTGTGTTCAATAAGGTTTTCTGCAACAAACTTTTTTGAAATCATCAGTTCAATTGACGTGTAGTATATTTTAAATTTTATATAATCTACAAAATTGAAACCCATACACAAACATTGTTTGCTGTCCTAGTTTTTTTTCTTAATTTCTGTAGCACAGAATTATTCAGCCCTCTGCTGTCCTACTTAATTACTTATTCATCTCTTATCAAAAAAAAAAAAAAAACTTGTAAGTGTTGTCCACAACAGATTGAACTTATTATTATTTAATGAATATTTTATGTTTCGAGAAAATATAATTTTGAACTGGCGGATTGCTTAGAATGTACGTATCATGTTCCACAGCATCCATTTGCAACAGAAGCAGCCGGCAGGGATGCTGGCGGTTGTGGTAGGAGTAGGGAAAGAGGGGAGGGGGAGAATGCTTTTGTTTTGTGATGTTAATGCATGCAACTCGACGTCGCCAAAATTCGCAAAATCCCCATCCCACCTTACTCGCTACTTTGGAGCCCGAGAGTCGCTTTTATCCCGGGATTAGTTTTGCGTTTCAACCGCACAACGCGTACCCTACGCAATACCCCTTTATCTCTCTCTCTCTCTCTCTCTGGCCTTTACATAAAAGGTAGCTGTGGCTACAGAGAGGGAAACAAACAGAGTACTATATGAACTCATTTTCTCTATATTTCTCAACGCATTTTCTCTTATATTAATAATTGTAGGGAGAAAAAAATAATACTACTAAGACTTACTAGGAGATATCGTGTATATTCCATCTTGGATTATATTTCAATTTATTAGGTCTTTGTAATTTATAATTTCAAATAATAATAAATTGTTTTAAAGTTTGGGAGTCGGAAGAAATAAGACAAAACTCTAAAGAAAAGTCAAATCCATATTATAAGTTATGGATCGATAACAATAACATATTTTTTTATATTTCAGAAGCAAAGATGTTTTGTCATTGAGCGTTTTTGCCTAATCGGTGTGCGTTGGCATATGCCACTTTTGGACAAAATGTTTTGTCATTGAGCGTTTTTGCTCAATGGCCGAACATTTTGTCCAATGCCATCGCACACCAATTAGGCAAAAACGCTCACTGACAAAACATTTTGCTCAATACCAACGCACACCGATTGAACAAAACGCTCAACGGCAAAACATTTTATTCAATGGCAAAATAATAGATGTGCGTTGGCATTGAGCAAAACGTTTTGCTCTTGAACAAAACGTTTTGTCTAAGAGCATTTTGCTCAATTGGTGTGAGTTCAAACTTAGAGGTTTAATAAATTAATAATAACTTATGTATTAAAGATTATTTAGTTTCAGAAAAAAAATTATTATTATTCCTAACGTGACAATATCTTCATGTTTGAAACATATGTTTTTTGACAAAAGACACCTTCAAGTTAAGATTTGATAATATTAATATATCTTCTCAGATTATTTTGTCATTTAATTGGAATATCTAGGCTAGATAGATAGAAATTCATTAAATAGACTCAATGGGAGAGAACATAATAAGATTCTCATGTTTTGCCATCGATCATTTTGGCAACGAAGCAAGCAAGCAGTCAGGGTAGGGGGAGACTATATCATTAAGACTATACTCTCCTTGATTTGACTATAAGTGCTTTTCTCTCTCTCACTCTCTCTCTCTCGTGCCTTTAGAGATGTCTCTCGCTCTTCTCTCTTAATGGATGATTTGAATTTACTTGTCTATTGACTGTGTTTAAGACCTCCCTCCTCCTTACTGCTACTACACCCATAAACGCCCATCAACATTCATTTAATTTCGATATTTGATAGATTGAGGCTAAAAAGTTAGTCATTAACAAAATGAAAAGTACCAATTTATTAATGGAATTTTTTTTCCATTACTTATAGGCTATTAATAAGATGTTATAAACTTTGTCAAACAATAAAATTGAATTTAAATGACTCTGTAGGCTCTCATTGAAACATTTTGTAAATTAAAATTCCATAATACTGATAGAATTTTTAAGAGAAAGTAAGTCAAATTATGGAGTGAACTTGACCTTTTAGCTACGCCTCTTGTTAGTTTAGTTTTTTTTTAATTTTTATTTTTTTTAAACATTTTTCATTTTTGAGAAACTTTTTTTATAAAAATTCATATCAGTCACCACAATCGTTGCGATTAAATAGTGCTAAGCGCGGCGAAATATAGGTTTGGTGACCCCGAAAAATCAGCATGTCGAACGTCCCCCCGTTGCCATTAGTACAATAAAAATAAGAATATACATGTTATATACATATGTTAAAAACCCCTAAATGATCTCAACAGCCGAAAGAGAAAAAACGAGAAAGTAAAAATAATAATAAAAATTGACACATTTTTTTTATAAACAAAAACAAGAGTTCTTTTGATAGGTCTATAAAATAGCGTCCTTGTAGACTAGTTTTTATTTTTTGTCTAGATAGTTGTAAGGAGAACTTATTCAATATTTTCAATAATTTTTTGCCTACCTACCCGGCGCTACCAGGGTTTTCGTGAGCCGAGAAACAAACCAAACCATTAAACTTACTTTAATTTCTCTCATCCTTTTTCATTTTTAACCGATTGTCTATTCGTATTCTATTTATTAATATATTCTTAAGCCTATACAGGCTCACATATTTTTACATCTTGAATTGAAATTAATTACTAAAGAAAATAAAAAAATTTTGTAATCTTTGCACGACTTACTTTATGACTTAAATTTGTTATCTTAGAGATTTACTGGATAAAATATAAAGTGTAAACTAATTATAAACTTTTAATAATCTAGAAAAAATAAAAATTCAAGAGAGAGAGAGAGTTAAAGCGTGAGAGTGAGAAAGTAAAGTGACATAAGAACATTCAAAAGACTCTTCATTAAATTGAAATAAATACTCTAATAATTAAAAATAAATATAAAAAAAGATAAAGTATTATAATCATCAGAATGTAATGGATCAACCCTTTCAGTACTAAAACTTATTATAAACTATACCGTCCCCAACAAACGAAAATATTAGATAAATATTAGTATAATGTTTAATATATTTTAGTATATTTCCAGAAAATATAAATAAAATAATGTGATGTAATATATTTTATAATAAGATTTTGTACTGATTTCTTCATTATAAAGCCAAGTATTATATCTTAACCAAGGCCAAACTACTTGACTATGAATGAAGAAACCGGTTATAATAGTAGGGAATTTCATTTAAATATTTTAATGTAGATCTAACGTTAAGAAGTTGCAAAGGGCGTTTCCTATGACTTTAAATTTCGAAAAAAATCTAACTAAGCTTATATGATTATCTGGTAATTTTTTTCAAATTTCAATTTATCGTCCAATATCAATCCATATTTTTTTCATTAAACGGGAAAAAAATAAAATAATTCCATTCTATAATTATAATAATAATAATAATGATTTTTCCGATTAATGATATTTTTTATAATCAAATATTTCCTTCGTTTTTTTTTCTATTTCCTATAAAATATCACAATTTTATTATCAAATAAACAATCTGTCATTTTTTTCCTCTCCCCTCCTATTTGACCTCGATATTACCATTATTATTAAAGGAAATATGCATATTAAGCCTAAAAAAAATGCTTTGATATTTGAGAAATGTTGTTTTTGACTCTTTTTCCTTGCGATTTTTATCATACAAATCGTATCGTGTATTTTAATTCAGACATTAACGGGTTTAATACTAAATTTTTTTTATCAATATTTGTGGCATTAAAAGTTTAGAGGAATTGCTAATTAAAATAACTTTAGCTTTTACTAAGATTTCAGTTTGTATAGAGTTTTAGATTATATCGCAATACTAAAAAATCTGGTGTGACTGATCGCACAGAACACAACTTTCTCGCAACGGGATTTAACGAAAATGGCAGAAAAAAATAACATGACTATTTTTTTTTCCCAAACAGATAGATATTTGGGAATATTTTTAATTCCATTTGAAATTGTCGAATTTTTTCTATCAAAAATGCAATTCAGTTATTTTCTGAACGAACATAAGTTAATGTTTATTTATTTTTTTTTTCAATTGCCTATTTCAGTTCATAGATATGTAATTGTATATCCATTTGTGACGTCACAGACAGATTCTTCTAATCCATTGGAAATTTGTTTTTAGAATCGAATTGTTTTGCTGAGTTTGTTTGTTGTTGTTGATTGAAGGAGGGGGGATGCTTTTTTTTCTATTTTAAAGCAAAATCGGACCATAGCAACGTATTTCCCCTCTCTCTCTATCTCTCTCCATCATATTTCTTTTTGTCTCTCCCTCGGGAACTCTCACCCCTCCTCCCAATGTGGGTTGATGGCAATATGGTGCGCTTGCATGCCAGCCAGGCAGCAAAACCAAACAACAACAACGCCAGCAATTATAACGTCATTTCTTGCTCCTACGCCCTTCCTCTCCTGCCCTATACATATAAATAATCTACTTTTATTAAATGATAAAAAAAAAATAATTTAAATTCATCAAAAGTTTTTTGACCCATATGAATTCACAAATATTGCCTATAATTTTAATATATTCTATCTAAGGATCATGATTTCGAACCATCTTTAAAATATAATTTTCTAATGGAACCAAGTCCAGCGAAATGTTAAATTTGTTTTCATAAGAAAATTTATGAATAAAATTTGAGTTGAAGAGACGTAAAGAACGTTCCCCCTCAGTGATGCATTCTTCGAAAAGAGTAGGCTACACGCCGTCCTGAGGGAGTCCCTCCTCAAACTAGAACATCCTCCCTAGAGGAAATGCTCCAACTTCACGAGGTGCCTCTAGGTGGCTACAGCCAGAGACCGTTTGGGTTTGAGGGGTGTGTCTTCGTAACCTCGGCTAAATAAACGGGGATCCCGATAGGAATTTCAAATAATAAAAATAAAAATTTGAGTTGGTTTTTTAGGGTTCAAAAAAAAAAAAAAAATTTCATAAACAATTCAATAATTATAAATATTAAAGTAATTATAGATCTTTTTTTTTTTTTTTTTTAAACATTCACACTTTTTTTCTCATTCACACTCACACTCACACACACATTCACACAGTCTTTTCGGCAACTCAGGCCATTTAAGACTTTAGACGATAACCGTTGTAATTAATATATATATTGTGGGGTTCAGGCATTTCTATTTAAGCCATTTGGTATCCAAATGGCTTAAATAAAATCATCGGACTGCCTGGGGTCCGAACCCGCGACGTTTGGTATGGGAGGTAGGCACGCTACCTACCACGCCAGACCCGGGGACAAAGTAATTATAGATAAAACAATATCAATAAAATGTTAAAACTAAACGCTCAGGATTGCATTTTTTTTGCACACTATGATGGATATAATTCCACAAAAATTTTAAAATACTAGCTCAGCGCATTATTGCTTTCTCATTCCTATAGTCTACTACAATTGAAAAATTTATAAATCTTTTATTCTTTCTAAATGAACAATAATATACATTGCCAAGGCATTGGCTGAATATGTAATTAATTTTGAAGGCAAAGCAAAATAAAGAAAAATATTTTTTTTACTTTATTGAACAACAATGTCGACGTTTCGACATGTCAACTGACGAATGTTCGCATCACTGTCGGAAGCTGCCAAGTGCCCCCCTAAGCTCGATGCAAACAAAGCATATAAGTGATGAAGACCGGGAGAATCGGCCAAAACGTCGACATTATTGTTCAATAAAGCAAAAAAAAACTTTTTTTCATAATTTTGTTTGGAGACTTTACTCAAGCTGATCAGATTTTTTTAGGATCACACCAAATTTTTTATTTATTCTTTACTTATCCCTCCGTAAGAGTAGAGAGAATTACAAACCAAAAGCCTTTTCTATGAATTTTTCAATTGAACTTTATTTTTTAAATTTCTTTAGATGAAGTTTTTGACCTCTTCGCCAGACTGTGATATACACCACTTGGAAAGGCTCCTCTTTGGGATTCCACAGAAGTCTTGCAAATGAGGACTCTCGAATAGGTAACTTTAATAATAATAATTTTATTGTAATATATATGAATACACCATAATTAAATAAATTTGGTTTTTGTGTATTCTTTATAAAATAAATCATATTTCTTGATTATTATTATTTTTGATGTAATTTGGAAAATTAATAACAATATAGGATTTTTTTTTTTCACAAAACACTCCCACTTTTTTCTCATTCACACTCACACACATTCACACAGTCTTTTCGGCAACTCAGGCCATATAAAACTTTCACGATATCCGTTATTGATTAATATATTAATACATATTGGGGGCCCATGCATTCTTATTTAAGTCATTTGTTATCCATATGGCCTTAAATAAAATCATCGGACTGCCTGGGGTCCGAATCCGCAACTTTTAGTATAAGAGTTTAGTACGCTAACCCCTACCCCAAGCCCCGGGAGCAACCATATAGGATTATAATATTAAATATTTCAACATTTCTTTTAATTGTTCATCTAAAAATTAAACCTATATGATAAAAAAATATAAAACTCTTAAGCCTGCTCAACACCTAACTACACACTTTTTTCTCATTCACACTCACACTCACATTCATGCAGTCTTTTCGGCAACAGGCCATTTAAGACTTTACGATAATTGTTATATATGTTAATATCTATTGGGGACCCACAGCTTATGCCGAAAATTAACTTAAAAATGTCAAACCGAAAGGTTATTTAGGATATAAGCCAAATATTCACTTGTTTTAAACAGAGACACCAATAAATATTAATAATTAGATATCGATTAGTACGTACATGCATCAAATTCTTTAGAGTTATTGTGATGTAAGATGCACCCTTTATATGTAATGTAAAATAGTCTTAAGTCAACGTTAATATTTATTTAAATTTAATGGGTGATTACTTTTTTCTCTTAAATATATAACACCTTTTACGAGAAGAGAGAGATGAGGGTTAAATTTCTCTATCGCCTCCCATCACGATGTAACTAACAAATGCCGAGGTCTTTATTGTTCAATTGGTTTAGTGACTTTTGCAAAATGGCCTCTTTATGTCAGACCTTCTTCCTCCCTCCCGTATCCGGAGATAAGACGCAAGTTTTGCGAATAGATGAGAGAGAGAGAGAGAGCTTTGCTTGCATCTTGCGAAAGAGAGAGAGAGAGAGAGAGAGTAAACCACCTCTTTCCCCTCTCCTTCTCTTAATGTGTCTCGTTGCTCACAATTTATTCAATTAAATTATCCTCTAAAATACATACTCAACTCACAAAATGAGGGATAATAAATCATTCACAAATAAATAGAAAGATATTAACCCTGTTATTACTTTCTCTTATCCTATATATGAAATATATAGAAAGTATTCGATTCATGTCAAAAATTCGATGTCGAGATTTTGATGGATCTTCGCGTTTTAAGGTCCCCTGAATCCAAAAAAGTGGTTTTCGCGTCATGGTCTGTGTGTGTGTGGGGGGGGGGGGGAACTATCCGAACTATCTCTGTTAAATCAACGGCAAATAAATGAATTGAATTGAATTGTCTGTGTGTGTGTCTGTGAACAAAATATCTCAGGAACTAAAAGAGCAACGGGGTTGAAATTTTATAATTAAGTTAGGCATCGTCCCAAGGGGTGAAAATAAGCTTTTGAACAAAACTGGCCAAAAAGTAATAGTACTTTACTGATGTACTTTTTCATTTTTTTTCGATTTTCTCAAAATTCGCTCCTACGATTTTGTTTAAAATTCATAAATGAACTATTTTTTAGATGCTTTTTAAAAAGTATATCAGTAAAATTTTTCGTGGAAATCGTTTGAAGTACACTTTACTGATGTGGAAGCATTCGTAGCTTAGCGCCATCTACGAATCGCGTGGTCAAGTTTTGAACTTAAGTGCTAAGAGCAACTAAATAAATCTCGACACAAAAAATCTGGTGCTTCCAGTAGCACCAGATTTTTTTCTTAATATAATTAATTTTTTCATTAAATTATTTTAATTTATCAATTTTTTATTTTTTTCCAATTTAATATTTTTTCAAAGAGTAAAAACAAAGATCCTCAGAGCACTCTAGCGGAGAACAAGTTCAAACAATCAGTCTGGCTTCCACCTCTGCTCTCGTTCGGTTCGTTTTCTCCAAGTGATTTTATTTAGGCCTAGTGCTTTAATAAATTATAAAATGTGTTCAGTGAGTTTAATTTTTATTGTGATGTGTCTTCAAGTATTAAATTTTATATCGTGATGCACCTGCCATCTCCTTTGAATCAGGTATATTGAAATTTATTTAATTAATTATTCAACTCCCTTCAGGCCGACATGGCCGATGCTAATTATTATTTAAAAAAGAAAAAAATGATGAGAAAATGATAAAATATTTTTATCAAGTGTTCTATTAGGAATTATTTGATGGGCGTTTGTTAAGAAGTAAATTTGATCCATGTGTGAGTTAGTGTCTTTCCAGGAAATTTTTACTTTTTTATTGATTTTCTGTTTATTAGGCCTATTATTTTTAAAGGAAATGTTTATAGATAATATAAAAAGATCCGAGATGATTTTTTATTGAGTTCTTTCTGCAGGCGATCTGCTTACTAAAATACATTTATATTAATATCATTTTTTTTTTTTTCAGAGTAATAATTTTCCAATTTCTTATCACATTGGTTAAGAAAATTTTTATATAAATTAACTGAATACCAATACTGTTTTGATTAAACCCACAAATATCTGAACAAATTTATTTTGATTCATCTTTCTTATATAACTATAATATTTTTCATTTTATTTAATTCAATTATTTAAGAATAAAAAAAAAAAAAAAAACTTGTATATTAATTGTCGTTATCTATTTTTAGGCTTCGACAATCAGAATGAAAGGGTGGGTGGAAGGAGGGGAAGGTGAGGGAGGAGAGAGGGGAAGGAGAGCAGGCTGTAATCGTTTCTTAAACAGTTCTCACGTTCGTCCCGCCTAATTAACTTTATATCTTATTTAAATTAATAGGCCTAGTTTTTATTTATTTAGTGATTTATGTTATGATGATATGTGATTCTCAATCACTTAGATTATCTCTTTGAAATGGTATTTATATTATAAATATCTTTTCTTTCTCTTTTCTCTCTTTAAAAAAAACTCATATTTTAAGTTAATTTTTAATGGAAAAGTTTTTATCTTCCTTTATCCCTATATGTGAAAAGGCACCAAAATCTTCACTGGGATCAAAAGTGAGTTTTTATGCTTTCTGTACAGAACACAACTTGCTGAGCAAGCCGTTTTTTTTTTTAGAATTTTACTTTCTCTTACCCTATATATGAAATATGCAGAGAGAGAAAGTATTGCGATCATGTCAACTTATAAACAATTTTTAACCTGGAGCTGTCCAATCTTGATTGTGTTTGATCTGTGGATAGGAGAAATGGTTGCCACGGTAGCAGAATTTAAATCTTTTTCTTTTTATTAGATTAAAATTCATACAAATCAACTATTATTTAGATGCCCTTTTAAAAAGTAAATCAGTAATATTTTGTGAAATTGTTTGAAGTACACACTTTGCTAATGTAATTCAATTTTTTTCAAATTAACTTTCCGGCTCTTCCTTTCATAGAGCCAATGTTCAATTCCTATGGGGAGTTGCATGTTAATTTCGAATCATAAGGGGAGACCGACCCTCTTTGGACTTTTTACACATTTAAAAATTTTTTTTTCCAATTCTTATGAAATTTTGTATTTATTTAGGATTCTCTATTGTATATATAAGCTAATATCAAAATATGAGATTCAAATTTTGAAAAATATCGATAGGAAGTCCACATTTAAAATACACAGAACCTATGAAAATTTTGAATCAATTGACTTTTTTACTTTTTACTTATGAAATGCAAGTGGTCAAGTTTGAAAGTAACGTGCTATGGAAAACTAAATATCTCTAGACACAAAAAAATCTGGTGTGACTAGCACGGTGCACAACTTTCTCTTCCCGAAGGGTACGTCAGTCACTCCAGATTTTTTTTACGTTGTCTAAAGACTACTACACGCACGACAATCATGCATGTTCAATTTTTTTTGTACGTACCAGCATGCACAAATTCCTTTCGGCATCGCACGGCACAAGCATGCTTATTAGTAAAGACCGGACAAAAAAGCATTAAAAAAATGGAAAAAAAGTGCTTCTTAAAAAAAATCATAAAAATCTTGAATAAAAAGTTGTTAAATAAGTATAAAAGTTGAAAAAAAAGCATCTCATAATCAACTTCTACTCATACCAATGGCAGATACAAAGGGGGGGGGGGGTTAAAGGATGTAATTAATTTTAATATAAAACTTTAAAAATGAATACTTCCGATGATTTTATTTAAGCCATTTGAAATTCAGATTCTAAACCTCTATTTTGGATAAAGTTTCTACCTCAAGTTGAAATATTTTGAAAATTAAAATATCCATATTTAAAATAACAAATAAATAAAAATAAATATAAAATATATATAAAAAATAAAACACTCGGTTTTTTGTCCCAAGTTATTTATTAATTATAAATCAAAACTAATTAAGTATTTAGACACCACTATTTTTATCTAAAAAAGGAAGTTCATAATTATTTTTTTTCTTTTTAACTTTGAGCCTCTTGGGGCACCACAAGATATGCTCCTATTAAGAAATAAAAATAGGGCGTAAAAAGTCACATTATGGATCAACTTTTCCAGGGTACGTAGCTCGTTTTGAAATTCGAAAAAAAAAAAAATTTCACTCCACCCTAGTGTGTAGCCGATTAAAGATTATCTGATCTAAATACTTGTTTTTATTTAAGAAGAGTTAAATTCAAAATAAAAGGTTTTTTTGACCAATGTAATCAATGTAAAATGATCGTAGGCCTAAATTAAAAACTCCTATAAAAAACTTAACTAATTAAATCTGTCTGGCCTGGGAGCCGTGGCTCAGTGAGAAGACATTAGCTTCTCGCACCGGAGTCCCGGGTTCGCTTCCCGTCCCAAGCGAGAAAAATTAATTTCATTTTATTTGACTACAAACCATTTGAAATAAATAGGATGGGGTCTAAATGGCCTTAGATGCCGAAAAGACCAAAACAAAAAGAAAAATCTGCCTGAAATTGTCTTGACCCTGCTCTGTTTATATTTATAAATGATTTACTGGATATTCTTCTATAGCCATAACGATTTTTCTCCCGCGCTGTATGGATTCGATAGATAAATCGCGATTAAGGGTCCCTTAACGGCTTCCTTATTCACATATATACATCGTTGATAAGTGAATGTCGAAGGGATTCAACGGATTGATTACTCAGCAAAGAGGAGGGCGGAGAGAAGCATCTCCAGTTTTTTTTTTAACTCCCCCAGGCGAATAATTTCTCAAGTGCTTATATACTCCTTTCCCCTAATGGGGCAAACATATGGCGTTAAAGAGAGAGCTTCATTAATATGGATTTTATTGTCTGTTAATACTCCTATATCCATTTCTTTGTCTTTTACTGTATAAGATTATTAAATTAAGTGATGTGTATATTACAACCATACATTATTTAATACCCCCAGAACGTTAATATCAATTATTTATTTTATTAGAAGCTTAATTTTAATCCATTCAATTAATACATCATTCAAAAGGCGCTAAAGTATAACCTACTTAATTATTGTTGTGGCTGTGTGAATCAAATTCAATTTTCCTTTTCGCCAATATATTAAGCTCTATGTAATATAAGGTGAAGTATTATTATTGTGAAAAATCTAACTCCCTCCTCCCAGAGTATTATAAATATCTTTTCGTTTCAGCTCATAAGGTTTCCAGTCTGTGCGTGCAGTAGCGTAGCCAGGATTTCGGTATCCACGGGATCCCCAAAAGTTGAGGACTCCCATAACTAACTAAGACTTTAATAATAAAATGAAATTCCTATCGGGATCCCCGTTTATTTACCCGAGGGCTTTCGTGTACGAAGACACACACCTCAAACCCAACCGGCCTCTGGCCGTAGCCATCTGCCGGCACCCCGTGAAGTTGCAGCATTTCCTATCTCTAACTCCTCCTCCTGCTTTTGTCACTAGCTAGTGAACTAATCCTTATTTCTGTTCCTTTTATCCAACCTTTTCCATGGTAGGGAGGATGTCCTAGTTGAGAAGGGACTCCCTCAGCACCTTCGTGTAGCCTACTCCTTTCGAAGAATGCATCACTGAGAGGGAACATTCTTTACGTCCCTTCCATAGGGCGGGATGTCACAGCAACTCCCTCTCCTCACAGAGTTGCCTGGAGGTTATTGTGGGGGTATCCAATATTCCAATTCAGTAAAAGGATATAATAAAACAATGACTAATTCACCAACTTACTTTTAAATAAAAATTAGTACCGGTATTTTTTTTCTTTTTATTTTGCTTATATATCTGAAACTATTCATCGGATTAGGATGAGGTTTGGCAAATTTATAGTCGTCGGTTGTTGTAAATAGGTCTTAAAACGAGGAGTTAATCAGTTTGCAGTGAGCAATAAAATTGAGCATTAACTTATTATCGCGAACCAACTCAACTGTTACTAGTCTTGAATCTTGAAACTCGGCCATAATAATTAAGACAATTGTGTTTAGCTCTTGATCAAATTTCATAAGAATCGGTTTAGAAGAATTGAATTTATTTAAAAAAAATAATAATAAAGAATTGGGTATATAGCCTTAAAAAAATCTGGTTTTACTGATAACACAGCAACACACTTTCTCTTACCTTCGGTAATTTTAAGTTGTCTATTAATATAGGTATATAGGTAAGAGAAAGTAAAAATAGACAATGAATCTGTAAAATCTTTTAGCTCTTTTAATCAGAGAAAATATCACTAGGTGTTAACCCAAGGCTACTAGCCTTAAAATTAGGTGTATTTAAGAAAGTTTTTGCAGCTTTGAATGCCATTTTTTAAAATTAAACTTTTAATTACAATTAATAATTGAATTAGCGCTCTACGCTCTAGATAAACCCTCTTGTGACATCTTAATAGCTTTAGTTTTTTTTCTCTCTCAATTAAATTGTTTTGATTTAATTAGTTTTAAAGGAATCATGCAAACTCGAAACTCACAATTAACATGGAATATCATCATCACTTGCATATAAGAATAAAATTAAATGTAAACAACATCAATATGACAAAACCTCTGTTTGTCTTCCATTGTGGTTTTGAGGTTGTCAAATATTAATATTACCATTATTAAACAAAGCCAGAGAAGAGAGAGAGAGAGAGAGAGAGAGAGAGATGGATCTAAAATCCAAGTCCCAATCATAATTAGGATGACTAATTTAATTATTTAAACATCGTATGAAATTTTTGAGTTTGTCGGTTGTCTCTTGAGAAGTGAAAGAGAGGCACTAAATTCCCTGAACTTATTAAAACAGTGGAAACAACTTTCTTTTGTTTTTTAATGAAAAACGACATTTATTATCAATAATTTAGGACTGTGTACCTATTCAAAAGACATTTTAATAAATAATTAATTTTAAATTTTTTAATTCTCAGGAATGCACATATGGGCGTAAATAGGGAATTTAGCTGGGGGGGGCATGGGACCAGCCATCCTCCGGGGGGCCTGGAATTGGCCCATATTGTCTCAATTTTTCTAAGAACTAGGAGCCTTCTGGGGGAGGCAAGCCCCCTCCGGAACCCCCCTAGTTACGCACATCTATTTCAAGTTTGTCACAAGTATAATAAACAAATTCAGCTGATTAATTATTAATTTCAATTTCGGTTAAATTTACAAAAAAAAAAATCCTAGTTGGGTGAAAATTTTGACCATTGGACCATCATTAGGAGATTTTTCGACATTTGATGTCTCTTAGTAACGGGTAACTAACTACTTTAAGCTAAACTATAGTTTTTTTTTTTATTTTAAAATATTAATAGGCAGGAAGAGAGTATGTCAGCCAAAAGGAGAATCAAATCAAAATCTCAATTCAGAAGACTTTTCGGCTTTAATTACATAAAACCATCATCAGTTCTTATGAGAATATTGACAATCTCAAGGTAAAGGGGCGGGGTAAAGAGGGTATTACCCCCCCCCCCCCAGAGATTTGGGGAAAATATTTTTTTTTTGGGAAAAAAATTGTATTTTTAATATAAAATTTTAAAAACTAATACTTTTTTTTTTTTTTTTTAAACATTCACACTTTTTTCTCATTCCTCACACTCACATCACATTCACACAGTCTTTTCGGCAACTCAGGCCATTTAAGACTTTAGACGATAACCGTTGTAATTAATATATATATTGGGGTTCAGGCATTTCTATTTAAGCCATCTGGTATCCAAATGGCTTAAATAAAATCATCGGACTGCCTGGGTCCGAACCCGCGACGTTTGGTATAGGAGGTAGGCACGCTACCTACTACGCCAAACTCGGGGGCAAAAAAAAACTAATACTTAAAAATTTGATTTGTATATATATTCTTGCAAACAACTACAGAATTCACCTTTAAATTCCCGATTATAAGAAAAAATTGTGTACTGTGCGACCAGTCACACAGCGATTACCCCCCCCCCCCTTCCCCCGAGGAACTCTGGATCCGCCACTGCCTTGAGATTGCCAATATTCTCATGAGAACTGATGATGGCTTTATGTAATTAAAACTGAAACAACTTCAGGATTGAGATTTTTATTTGATAGATGCTCTTAAGGTCTAAATGGCCTCAGATGCCAAAAAAGATTATAGCAGGTTTATAAAGGGAGGCAGCTTCAAGGGTCCCTCTTCAACCTGAAATTTTTAAAATATATTGATATGAAAAAAAGAAGAATTTTTATCACATTTATATAAAGTTTTGGCTTTGAGAGGGTCTTTTTGAAAAATATTTATAACTTATTACTTTTTTTTTTTTTTTTTTTTTTTTTTTTTTTGAGAGCGGGATGAATCTTCAAATATGAATTCGCTTTCTTTGTCTCTCCCTCCTCCCAACTCAAACCCAGAAATAATATATATATATATATACGTCACTGTTATTAAAAAAAAATTATTTTCTTTTTTTTTTTTAGGTCATTTTTTACTTCTTGTCCTCATTATTTTATATGAGTTTTAAAATATGCTTATTTATTTTTTTATTACAATGAATTTTTAAGTAGTAGTTTATTTATTGTTGTTATTCAAAGTTCAATTTTATCTTCCTTTTAAAATAAGAATAATAAAAATAGATATGAATTTAATTCAAACACTTAAAGGGGTTCGAAATGGAAAGAAACAAACTTCACTTTAACTTTTTATTTTTTTTTTCTCGTGTCATTTATTATACAAGACTCGTTTAAAACGTAAAACCTTGAGCGAGAGAGATTCCTTCTTCTTTTTCGTCAGAACGAGTTCAATTTGGTCTCCTCGATGTGTCACTTGATACTCAACTCAGCTTGACCGGTGCTAAAATCTACACCAAACTTTGATTTTGTCGTAACTTTTGATTGCCTCTCTCACTTCTGTTTGCCTACTTTGTAAGGACTTGACTTTCTGAAATCCCCACTCACTTTCTCTTATACATAGACACTCGTAGGGGAATCTTTTTTTTTTTTTAACTTTCCCTAACCTAAAAATATTTATTTTTATCCAACGAATAAAATATATAATAATTTATAATTCCCCGAACATCTCATAAAAATAATATTAAAGAATTGAAATTATTTATTAAATATAGCCAAAATTAAATTTTAATAAGATATCATCAAATAATTTATAATTTGTAAATGACTAAAAAAATAATTGATGCCGAGAGAATTGTAGACAGAAACTTAGAAACTCCTCAACTACGCTAATTTTTCGGCAAGGGTGTAGTAAGGAAAAAACAAAAATAAAAATTTTTTTATTTTCCCCAAATGAGTTTAATTACTGATATTTCGAAGGAACGATGGCTCGATGGCCACTCACTCCTTTCTTACTCTTCAATACTGGTTGCCTAACTACCAGGCGCTCCCATGAACTTGCCACGCCTCTTCAAATTGGTTGCCTAACTACAAGGCGCTCCCATGAATTGAAAATTGTGTAGAGAGAATAACTTAGAAGTGACACAGTTTCCACATTAGATTATTTTTATAATAATACCGAATTTTAACAAACAAATTTGTATTTATTGACGGGCCTGGCAAGAAAGAAGTACAACAGCCACCAAAATAGTTAAAAAGAAGGAATACCAACCCCTAAATGGGTAGCCCAGAGATAAAGTGATGTTGAACCCCTTCCGAAATTCACCGATAGGTCGAAATATTTCTGCTAATCTAACTAGGCGTCACAGCTGAAAATAAAAAAAATAAAAAAAAAAATTAAACTTATAGATAAAGCATTTAATAGAGAATTATAGAAGCTTATAAACAAATTTTGTTTTCCTTCAAAGATGCAAGTTCGGATTCATCCTACATTTTGATTTATATCTTTTTGGATTTTTCTTTTGTTTAGAAGAACGACTTTAATGAAGGATATATCCTGAAACGATGTAAACAAAATAAGCACATTCGATTATATACTCTGAAACAACAATTGAATTTTTACAATATTCTCCAGTAACTTAAATCGTCTTTCAAAATAAATACATATCTAGCGAACAAAATAAAAATAAATTACAAGGGAGAAAAAATGACATCACAGAGTGTAAAAAGTATTTTCTTTTAATAGAAAGATAATACCAATGTCCCCCATTCAATAGGTCAATAAAATACTTGATAAAACATTTCCGGTCCAGACACACACACACGTCGGAGGTGAATGGGTGGGGAAAGCCATTGAGAGTGTGCGGTGGGGCTGGATATAAGTTATGGGAAGCCCACAAAAATGGCGGTCATATGGCGAACGCAAACCCAAAATGATTTATAAATCCACTTTATTTATCATAATAAGCTTTTCTTCTAGAGAAAGAGAGACGATCCATAGAGGCAGGGTTTATGAAATATATATAGAATGTCGCAAATTGCATCGTTAAAGAGTTTATTGCGGGAATATAAAATTGCAATGTCAGTTTTAAATCACAATTAATATGCATAGTATATGGAGAGTGTGCAGAGTTGTTTCATAAGTTATAATTATATTTTTGTTGTTGCAAACAAAAAAAATAAAACTATTTTTTAGAATATAAAAATATATAAAATATATTTTTATACTTTAGATATAAACACATACTCAAAAGAATAGCATAAGTTATTTATTACAATATATTTAAATAATAGACTGTCGTTTGGGTTTAGGGAGGTATTTTTTTCGCTTATCAATAAAAAGTTGTCAGATACATTAAAAAAATTTATTTTTGCTTCACGAATTGTTGGTTCGCTTCCTGATTGACCGATACAATTTATTTTAATTATATTGGTTATAGGGAAACTAAGAACCATTTCAACAACAGGAGCCGCAATTTTAATATGTTAATTAGCAAAATATGACAGGTAGAAATTAAAGAAGAAAACGGAATTTTTAGATGAAATTTAGAAACGAATATTAGAAACGTTTCGATCTTATATTGTGATTCGTCTTCAGACTTATTGTATTGTCTAGAAACATATTCTTATTAATAATATCTTGAAACATATATTATACAGATAAAATAAAATGAAATAATTTTACTTTGTTAAATAAATTAGACACCCTAGCGTCAGTAGCTCTACACTATCAATTTTTTTTTATTTTTTAAACACACATTTCTTTCTCATTCACGCTAATACTCACACACACATTCACCCAGTCTTATCGGCAACTCAGGCCATATAACGACGATAACCGTTATTTGATTATATTTGTATTTGGGGTACACTATCAATTTACATGTAAACAAATCATTCCACACTTTAATAATTAAAGTTAATTATTGTTACCTTGGAGTGATATATTATTGTTAAATATTTTTTTACTGATGACCATTAATTTATATGTAAAAAATAGACCTATTTAATAAACCTACTATCATTTTACATATTGCATATTTTCTTTTGTAAAAAATATAATTAAAAATTTTTCCAATCAAAAATACAGAAAAAATTTTAATTACAATTTTTATTAATCACTTTCCCGAGAAATAAAGAAAAAAAAAGTTGTTCACATTTTAATATTTCATCGACAACAAAAAAACAAAACTTCAATATCATAAATAACCTTTATTAAAAGAGTTTTTTAATTTTTACATTTCAATTTTGAATACTATCGTAAACTCCTCGTGATTCGATTAATTCCAAATTTTATCATACCTATACACGTTTGAGGTCAAAAAAAGTGGGTCCCACAAAAATTGGTTTGTCTGTGTGTCTGTTTTCAATTTAAAGCATGAAGGAATTGAGCTAGGAGATTGAAATTTTATATTTATGTTAGGCACCCACCTGAGGTTTGAAAATAAGCCTTTGAACAAAAACAGCCAAAAAGTACTAGTACTTTAGTGATGTATTTTTTCAGTTTTTTTCGATTTTCTCAAAATTCATTACAACGATTTTGATTAAAATTCATAAATCAATTATTTTTTATATTCTCTTTAAAATATATATGCTCATTTTTGCCCTTGATATCTTTTGAAGCACACTTTACTCTTGTACTTCATAGGAAAGATATAAATGGTTGCCATGGTAACAGAATATAAATAATTTCGCATATTTATAAATTTTACATCTTGTACATCTTCAATGTACCATACTGTCAAAAACTAAATATGTGTCAACTCAAAAAATCTGGTGTGACAAGAACAGAACACAATTTTCCATTACCGAAGGTAAGAGAAAGTTGTGTACTGTGCTATCAGCCACACCAAATTTTTTTCACATGAAAATATAATTGTATATAAGCTTATTTATTTTTTCATGTTTGATTAAGTGATTATATAGCTCCGGTAGTTGAACCAAATAGGCTATCTCGAGCCTATCCAGAACATTGGCGTCTTTACACTAAATCAGTATCACTTGACCAATTTTGATCGACTCACAGAATACCATTATTGATCCACCAGTAAAAATAAATTCACAAATAATTTAAATAAATTCTGACTTGTCAAGCCTGATTCATATTATTATAATATCTAATTCAAATAAATGCAGTAAAACTCGGATTTTGAAATCACTAAAGTTATTCTTCAAATTTAATAATATTTCCACAGTGGAAATAGCATAATTTTTTCAAAGAGTGGAGGGAGCAATTCTCTAATTGTGATTGATAATTAAACGGTGTAAAGAGAGATATAATCAAATAAACACAAGAGGAAATAGGATATTAATGACAATTTCAGAAATGATCTTTGACCTATATATATATATATATATATATATAAAGACAGAAAAAAATTCTTTTTGATGAATTAATCCAGTTTACGTTTAATGTTTTTGTTATTTGGAAGGTGAAAATTCAATTTTAGAATAAACGACAAAATAGTATTTACCGGTTTAATTTTATTTATTATTTTATTATAAAAATTAATTTTCTTTAAAAAAACTTTTCCGTCTTCTTACCAAGCATCAAATTTAATCAAGTTTTAGAAAAGTAAAAAAAAAAAAAAAAAGAGTTGGAAACTTTTTGAAAATAAAAATAATACGACTGTCATAATTCACTTTATGAGAAAAGCAAATAAATGGTATAGATAGACATGTGGGTGTGTCCCTTCACGTAGAAACTAGAAATGAATGATTAAAACTGTAGCAGTACTTAAAAGAGAGAGAAAGATATTGACAGCCAAAAGGATGTAGTTTCTGTTCCTATCCAAATATAAATCTTATATCTTGTAAATTGAATGAACAATGTTCTTAAATTAGGTGTCTTACATACGAAGTCACAGATAAACTAATTCTAATGGAATAAATACCTTGAATTGATATTTATAATTTTATTTACAACTCCTTCTTAGTCGTATAATAGAAATGTAGAGCTGAGATGCAAAACTATCCTTATACATCAAGCACTTTTTTTGGTAAATAGAAAAAAAAACTATATATTCATTTTTGCAATAAAAAAATCATCGCTAAATCATTTTTGGACAGTTCATGTTTAAAGCAAGTAATTTGGGCAAGTTTCATTAGGATGCATGTATATATAAATAAAATAAATAAATAAATGTGTTGGACAAGGAGAGTTTTGCAGCTCAACTTTAACATAGGCAGTTTTGCAACTGATCACTTAGGATAATATATTTATTTACTTAGGAAAAGGAGAGTTTTGAAGTTCTTTACTGATGTAATTTTTCAGTTTTTTTTTCGATTTTCTCAAAATTCACTCCAACGATTTTGTTTAAAATTCGAAAATCAATTATTTTTTAGATGCTCTTTAAAATGTATATTCTCATTTTGCCATTGAATTCTTCTGAAGACCACTTTGCTCTTGTACTTCATAGGAAAAATAGGAGAAATGGTTACTATGGTAACAAAATATAAATATTTTCCCGTACTTATAAAATTTACATCTCTCGAAATGTACCGTACTGTCGAAAACTAGATAAAATGTTGACACAAAAAATTTGATGTGACAAGCACAGAACACAGCTTTCTTTTATCAAAGGTAAGAGAAAGTTGTGTGCTGTGCGACCAATCTCACCAGATTTTTTTAACATAAACTTTGAATATATTTGTTTAAAAATTATAATGTAATACCAGATTTTATAAATTTTTAGTCTTAGAATTTCAGAAAGTTTTTTTTTTCTTCATTTTTCCAATTGATCAGTCAAACACCATTCCCTTATTAATCAGATATTTATTTATTTACTCTGTCTTTATTTAAGCATATGATAGAGGCAAATAAATTAAAGGAGTGAAGGGGATTCCTGTACCAAAATAGAGTCATTTGAAAAGGCGTGACTCGCGGCATTTAACTGCATTGGCCGGGCATCGATTCCCGGATTTCTCTCTCAAGCCCGATAGACATTACTATTTGTAGCAGCTCCCTATCTTTCCAGCCCATTGGGTTTGCAAAAGGGTGGATGGGAGGGCGAAACGGACCATTAAATGTTTGTCTCGTAGGTATGCTACTCCTACTCTAAAACTCGGACAAAACTTTACGGCAATTAGAAACGTCCCTTATTATTATTATTATTATTATAGAGTGGGGGGAGAAAAAAAATAACTTTCTTTATTCGTGAATTTTACTATCTATTTCAATCAATTGTTCTTTTTAAAACAAAGTTTTTATTATAAGAGTTAGAGGAAGAGAAGATCTAAATTACAAAAAAAAAAAAAAAAAAGAATAAAATGAGATAATTAAGATTCTTTAAGAATACGATAAAGTTTTCCTTTAAATAGTCAACAAGTTTTTGGGGATTTTTTTTTTGTTTTATTAAAAAAAATGTTTGTTGTTTTCAAGTTTTTGAAATTTATTAATATTCTTTTTTTTTTTGTACTTTTTTGTTTTAACTCAATTATTATTAAAGAAATGGATTTCGAATTAACTCTTTCTTTCTGTCTTTAGTTGTGTTATTATTTTTTTTTATGAAAAAAATATGCTTTTAACGTCACTAAGCAGTTGATTAAAAAGCTGTTAATTTAATTTTGAGGAAGAAGAAAATAAAGAGATTTTAACTTTTTAATTGATTGTTCGTATCAAAAATTAGCGCTCTAACCGGGAAATAAATTTTATAATCAATTAGCACCAAAAAACAAGTTTGTGAAACGTTGCACGGAAGTCATTTGTACCTTTTGAATATATAAATATACATATAAAAATGAAGTCCTAAATGATCTTAAGAACCGAAAAAGGGAAATAAAAAAAAGCAAACATGTGGGGTCGTAGGACGAAGTTCCTCACGCCTTTACTTTAGCTGGCTTTTCGTCTAGCCAGGGAGCTGCGCCCGCTGGAACCTCTTGCTCGCTTTCGGTAGATAGAAAGAAATAAAGAGAAGGAGAAGGTGGGCGTGGCCTCGCCAAGACTTCGGCTAATCACGCCTTCCTCCGCTGTCGCTTGGGCGCTGGAAACGCATTTTTGTTAGGAACGCGTTTTTGTTACGTTACATTTTCTCCCAATTCACCCTGCGTAAGCCGCGTTAAAGAACTTCGTTCCAAAAAAAATATTTTAGTTATTGTATCAGAGTTTCTAAATATTTCTCAAAAAATGGTTTAAATTTTTGGAGAAAAACCTATTTAATTCAAAAAGGACATCTAGATATAGTTATTATTAAAACTTAATTTACAAAAATACCTTTAAACTTATTACAATTGAGTAAATAAATTTAACGACTTTAGAAAGGGCTACTGCACGAATTTCTTTTTAGAATGCTTAAAGAGCGAGAAGGTTATATGACTCCAACTCGATTTTTTTAATAGCAACATTTCCTTTATGATAAAAAAAAAAACTTTCTTCCCTTAAAGTGACTTTTAAAACTCTCTTTGGAAACCTATTAGAATGAATTTTATTTTAGCCCTTGTGAAATTTAATGAAACAAAAGATGGTTTGGTTAAAAATGGGTCTGGTGCCAAGTTACTGCTGCTGTTGGCTTCCTCCTAAAAAGTCAATAACCTCCCCTACCCCACACAAAGTTTCTCCAAAAGGGCGAAAGAGAGAGTGCGAGGGGGCGGGGGGGAGGGGGGGTTGACTGTCTTCTTATTTAAAACTAAACAAGCAGAGCGGGGATTATAATTTTAAATCTAGCCCTTAGAATTTCCATTTGCGTCACGGTACAGAGTAAGAGAGAGGGAAGTTCTGTGTCATATGATTAAAATAGAGCTAAAAAAGTGTGAGAGAGAAAAATGGAAAATTAATCAAAACCAGTTTATAATTATCATCATCGTCATCATTTTCAAATATCAATATTTGTTTTTAATTAATCTATACATACCTATGCCCTATGTTTATCTTTTAAAAGTTTGATAGGTTAAAAAAAATCGATATGTGTAAATAAAATACATTATAATGATTATCTATAGGCAAATAAGGAATAAAAAAATATGGTGTATCTGGTCGCACAGCACACAACTTTCTCTTATCTTCGGTAATCGAATGTTGTGTTCTGTGCTTGTCACACCAGATTTTTTTGTGTCGACATATATTTAGTTCTCGAACGTACGGAACATTTGAATTCAAATGTAAAATTTATAAGTATGGCAAAACGGGGGCTATTTATATTTTGTTACCATGACAACCATTTCTCCTATCTTTCCTATGAAATACAAGAGAAAAGTGGTCTTCAGAAGATTTCAATGGCAAAATGGGAATATACATATCAAAGAGAATCTAAAAAATAATTGATTTTTGAATTTTAATCAAAATCATAAGAGAGAATTTTGAGAAAATCTAACTAGAAAAATACATCAGTAAATTACTAGTACTTTTTGGCCGATTTTAATTAAAAGCTTATTTTCACGCTCCAGGGGGGTGTCTAACTTAAATATAAAATTTCAGCCTCTTTGCTGAATTTCTTCATGGTTAAAATTGAACACACAGACAGACCATGTCGCAAAAACCACTTTTTTGGATTTAGGGGACCTCAAAACGTGTATATCCATCAAAATCTCGACATCGAATTTTTGATATGAATCCAATACTTTCTCTCTCTATATTTTAACATATATAGAGGTAAGAGAAAGTAAAAAACATGTTAGGAAATGTTCGACTTCTGACTGACGAACAAAAGTTGATATATGTATTGTTATTTTATTTTAGTGAATTAATAAACCAAATTTAATCGATATAGTACACGTAAGATAACTTCTTCTCACACATAGACCTATATAGACATAATTGCAAAAATACTTTTTTTTTAACACCAGGAGTTCTAAAACGTCCAAAATTATCAAAATCTCTTAATCGAATTTTTTTAAGATTACTTTGGTATACTATAGGTAATTAATTTTTTTTTAGTCTTTTAAACTTTAAATTTATCCAAAATTTATTTATATAATAAAATTTGTAAATTACGAATAATGTTCCGCTTAATTAACAAAGCTCATTTTTGATTTCGTCTAGCGAGAGAATGAGATGAACGCCTAAGGCTCCAATAACACAAAACGTAAATCATTTATGATACAAGCTAAAAATAAAGTGATTGGAGAGAGAGATACGTATTTATAAATATATATATTTAAATAAATAATAATTAAATGAACAAATAACAACAACAACATTGTGTAAATAAAGGCCTTTCACAATTAGCTGTGTTTTCATTATTTTATTATTTAGCAGCTTTTTTTGAATAATTCAATTTATAAAGATAAAAATTTTAAATGAATATAGAATTTTATTCAATGGTGCAAAAATAACAATATGATTTAATTAGAAAAAACAAATCTGGTGGGACTGGTCGCACAGCACACAACTTTTTCTTAACTTGGGTAAACCATTTCTCCTATCTTTCCTATGAAGTACAAGAGTAAAGTGTGCTTCAAAAGATTTCAAGGGTAAAATGAGAATATACATTTTAAAGAGTGTCTAAAAACTAATTGATTTTTGAATTTTAATCAAAATCGGTGGAGGAGTTTTTGGGAAAATCCTAAAAACTGAAAAAATACATCAATAAAGTACTAGTATTCTATGAACGATTTTGATCAAAAGCTTCGTATTATGTCCCATGGGGGTGTTTAACTTAAATATAAATCTCTTAGCTCTTCGTTTTTGAGATATTTTGTTCACAAACACACAAACAGACCATGTTGTGAAAACCACATTTTTGAATTCAGGGGACCTCAAAACATGTATATCCATCAAAATCTCGACATCGAATTTTTGATATGAATCCAATACTTTCTATATATTAACATAATATGTTACCGCTCGAATTTTTTTTTTAATTTCTTTACCAGTTTAAGCCATAGGCCATCGGGCTAAAACTGGATACAAAATACAAAATTCATATAAAAATACTTATAAACAAAACAAAATATAATATACAAAAGTAATACAAAACCAAAACACTATAAGTACAATACAATTACAAAGCAATAAGAATTCAATACCAAAGCAATATATACCGCTCGAATTATTCGAATAAAATGATATTTTATATAGGTGTGTCTGTTGGGATCATTATTAGGGATAGCGGAAAAAAACGTCCTTAAAAAATTTCTTAACTCGTAGTGTTTTAATTTTTATTCTATTAAGAGATAAACGAGTTTATAGGCTTTTATTATTACTCAAGCCTATATATAAAATATAATAAATTAGAAATAATAATTTTCCAATAAATGTATGATAAAATGAGCGTGATGGTTACATCAGGTCTGGTTTATTGAAGCGATCGTTTGTTTGCTCTCTCACTCTAGCTGTAATTAGATAGCTGCGAATAAGAGGTGGGAGGGCGGAGGCTCTAAAGAAGCCATCACGCCCTATTAATGGAGCAAGTAGGGATGCTGATAAGGGCAGGAGATGGGAGGGAGGGGGGAGGGGAGAATGAGAATAGAGAGGATGGGCTATAACCAGAAACGAGTCCAACCTTGAGCAATTGCCGATGCCGAAATCCCCCTGAGGGCTACTGGAATTTTCAATATCTCCTCCTCCCTCTTCAGACGAGTAGATAATTTAAAGTGAAATTTAAGTTCTCCAATAATTATAAGCACTAAAAAAAAAAAAAATAAAAAAACTAAAGAGAAATTTATTAATTAAAATTAATGAATTCCTATAATTAGCAAAAAGAGAGAGAGGGAATATTTTTGTGTTCTTTCGGCTATATACCATCGAATATTTAAAATTTTCCACCGTCCAGCGTCCATGTAATAATTTTTTATTAATAATCATTAATGGAAACAAAAAAATGAAAATTATTTTTGTTATTTATTTCAAAACAAAAAAAAAATTACACGTGTTTGGTATAATTTTAAATATTTATTTATTTATTTATTTAAAAAGAATGTTGATATTAGGCCACCAGCTAATTTTACCCCCGATATTTTATTATAGGCCTAAATAAAATTAGGTAGCCTATAGATAAAAAAATACATTTCTTTAATCATTTTAATAACATTATTTAAAACTTGGTAGAGGAAAATTAGCAATGCAGCTAGTTTTATATCATTTCTATTATTAAAATCAGGACCGACTTTTCGGTCACATATGTTACTATCTTCAGGACCGAGTTAATGTCTGAAACATATATATATATATAAATATATCCTCGCTGTATTGAGCATACGCAATCGTATATCGCTCATTCACTCTCTGTCCATTGTATAAGAAACTAATAAATTTCGACATTAACATGGTTGAGCGATTTACAATTATGTATGCCCAATACAATTTGTCGAGGATATATAAACGATGTTATACATGAAGGAACTAAGCGCCATTAACTTAAATCTGAGATAAGAGGCATTAAATTTGCACAATTGGACTATGTTATGCACGAAGGGATCAAGCGTCATTAACCTAAAAGATTAAGGCCATTTATTTCATTTGCACATTTGTAAACAAACCCATTGGAAATGACTTTTTTTTCTTGTTTTATACAAAAAAAGTGATCAGAGTAATAACGTTGTGATTTAAATAAAAAAAGTAGATCTTCTTTTTCTCTACAATATGGCGGTTTTATCTCAATTTCGAGCATAATGGCGCTTGGTTCCTTCATGCTTAAATAACATCGTCCATATATTTGTTTGAGATACTAACCTAGCCTTGAAGATTGTCCCATATGTGACCGAATCGTCGCCCCTGGCTTTAATAATAAAAAAAAATGAAATAAGACTAGCTGCATTGCTTATTTTCTTATCAAATTTAAATACGAACATTCAGCTATATATCTGCTTCAAATAAATTTTATTATTAAAAGGCCTACCGTATATTTAATGTGAAATTTGTGCCTGTTTTTTAAATTTTGTAGAATTCGGGGACTCTTTTGCAGAACCTTTAATGGAACTCTGGTTAGGTAACACTGCTATAAGGACTATAATATTCTTTTGTAAATGTTGTTTTTTCCAACACAATTAAAGGAGACGTTTTGTTTAGGAAACTTCTCATCATAAATTGTTTGTTCTGGTATTATATTAAAAAAAAGACAAGTGTGACGACCTGTTGTCGTATGTGCTAATGGGAGGTGGCGACCGGAGTAGAAGGGAGGGTGGAGAGGCCAGGTGAAGGATAATTATGAGTCCCGGGGATCGATCCAGGACCCCCCTGCATTGCGCACACCTGTGCCAAGCTATGAGCCAGTCAGGCCTCAAGTTAGCAACGAATCTAAACCATTTATATTCTTTCATGATACACACATGTATTATTATTAATAATAATAATCTGGACGTTCTTAGGAGAAGTCAATCAACAATTGGTTCTTTTATTGTAATTTTTGAAATTAAAAAAAAAAAAAATAAAATAAAATCTTACTTTTCTTTGACTCTCGATAAAGAAAATTTTTAAATAAAAGCAAGTTGTGTTTTCTTTCTTGGACGAATGTGACAGGTAGTATGTCGTCCAAGAAAGAAAACACAAGTTGCTTTTATTTAATTGTATTAATTTGGACTGCTTCCACCATTTGACCAAAGAAAATTTTTGTTACTCCGAGGATATCATTGGCAAAATGAGAATATTCATTTCAAAGAGCATCTAAAAAATATTGATTTTTGAATTTTAAACAAAATCGTTGGAACGAATTTTGAGAAAATCCTAAAAAACTGAAAAAGTGCATCAGTAAAGTACTAATACTCTTTGGCCGATTTTGTTCAAAAGCTTCGTGTCACGACCCATGGGGGTGCCTAACATAAATATAAAATTTCGACTTCCTAGCTCTTTTCATTCTTGAGATATTTTATTCACAGACACACAGACAGACCATGTCGCGAAAACCAATTTTTTGGACCTCAAAACGTGTATGTCCATCAAAATCTCGACATCGAATTTTTGACATGAATCCAATACTTTCTCTCTATAAGTTATATATGTATATATATATACCTATAGGTAAGAGAAAGTAAAATTGCCCAAATACTTTTGAGCTCCGGTGTACGTACAAGAGAATCGTAAAATAATTAGCACAATTCCATTAGAAAATTATTTCAATTTCTGAATATAATTCACAATTGTTAGGAGAGCAAATTTGATTGATCCTAAGAGACCTTAGAGCTCATAAAATAAAAAAAAGGACATTCATAGGTGTAATTAGGTCAAAAAGGGAGAGAGAACAAAAAAAAAAAAAAAAAAATTGAATGAATCCGATCAGAGTTTTTTGAAAATTGGATTAAATAATAAATCCACCCCTTTCACCTCCCTATACCATATGAATTATTAATCAAGTTAAAAATGTTCGCCAAGGGTCAGAGAATTTAAATTAAAAGGACATTAATTTTCCTAGGTTAATCAAAAATTAAATTAATGCATTATCAATTATTTAATAAATTTTTAACTCCTCTCTCTCTCTCTCTCTCGCATCGCTTATTTAAATTAACGAGATATTTTCAACAGTTGAGGTCAATTTATTTATCGTAATAAATGGAGAGAGATTTCGGTAAACATTTAAATGATTATAAAAAATTTGATCTTCCATTGTTAGGGCATCAAAGGGTAAAAAAATTTCAACTTTTAAGTTAATTTGAGCCATCTTAAAATTTTCGATGTATGCTCTAGTTAAGCTTCACCCATCCCCCAGCCTCAGGAGTTCGCTTCAGCTGGGAGTATGATAATATGAACAATAAATATAAGCAATCAATTGGATGAATTTCAATTATACTGTATTAATATTCAAAACGAATTCTAATAATTGATTTTCTTTTTACTTTCTCTTACCTCTATATATATGTTAATATATAGAGAGAGAAAGTATTGGTTCATGTCAAAAATTCGATGTCGAGATTTTGATGGATCTACACGTTTTGAGGTCCCCTGAATCCAAAAAAGTGGTTTTCGCGACATGGTCTGTCTGTGTGTGTGTCTGTGAACAAAATATCTCATGAACGAAAAGAGCTAGAAGGTTGAAATTTTATATTTAAGTTAGGCACCCCCATGGGACGTGACACGAAGCTTTTGAACAAAATCGGCCCAAAAGTACTAGTACTTTACTGATGCACTTTTTCAGTTTTTTTCGATTTTCTCAAAATTTTCTCCAACGATTTTTTTTTAAATTCAAAAATCAATTATTTTTTATATTCTCTTTAAAATGTATATTCTCATTTTGTGATTGAAATCTTCTGAAGACCACTTTACTCTTGTACTCCATAGAAAATATAGGAGAAATGGTTGCCATGGTAACAAAATATAAATATTTTTCCATACTTATAAATTTTACATCTTGAAAATCGAATGTACCCTACTGTCGGAAACTAAATACATGTCGACACAAAAATCTGGTGTGACAAGCACAGTACACAACTTTCGATTACCGAAGGTAAGAGAAAGTTGTGTGCTGTGCGCCAGTCACACCAGATTTTTTTTCAGGTATGCTCATACACTGTCCTTTAAGCTGGACTTCATTTTTTCGTAAGTTAATAATTTTTTTTCTCAAAAGAGTAAAAAGTGGACTTAGTTCACAATTGTTCTGAACCCCTCACATATCTTAAAAATATTGTTCCAATTTTTGAAAATAATTTATTGATTATTGATATGACATCTCTATATCTTCGTGTACAAGTGGGCATACTATATTTTTTTTTTTATTTTATTTTAAATAAAAAAATATTCACACTTTTTTTTCCCATTCACAAACGCATACACACAGCCTTTTCTGCAACTTAGGCCATTTAAGACTCGTTATTTGTAAATATATTTATTGGAGGTCCAGGCATTCTTATTTAAGCCATTTGGTATCGGGGGGGGGGGGCAAATGGCTTAAATAAAATAATCGGACTGCCTGGGATCCGAACCCTCGACCCTTGGTATAGAAGGCAGGCGCGCTACCAACTAAGCCAAGCCTGAGGGCGCATATTATATTTAAAATTAATAATAATATTATGCAAATAGACTTGAATGTCTAAAAACTTTCTTATATTTTCATAATAATTAATTTTTTTTATAAAAAAAAAAAAATACTAAAAACTTTTCTCGCAAATTTCTTAATTAAGAATGAAGAAATATTGAGTTTATGTTAAGAAAAAAAAGTTAAATTCACTCTGCATATATACAACAATAGTAGTAGCAGTATAGCGTTATGCTTAGAAATAGAAAGCCATCAACATAGATTTCAATTTTTTGACAAGATGCAACCCTTGGCAAAAAGCTTTTTAGCTAACTCAAAAATATCGCTCTCACGCCCTCTCTCTCTCTCTCTATTTTTTTTTCGCCTTCGAAAGAAAAAAAAACTTGCTTTGTTTGCCTGCATCGCGATTGATAATTCGCATCGCGATTTTACTAAGACTTGTCGGTTTGACTTGGAAAAAAAGAAAAAAAAAAAAAAGAAAAATGCTTAGCTCTTTGCAAAGATTAGAATTTAAGATAAAAATCCTTTTTTCTCTCTTAAGTTTTAAATAAACTAGGGTGAACAGAAAAAAAAAATGAAAGAATTTATGTGAAAGAATTGAAATTATTCTATCGCTCTTCTCTATCTTTCTATTTAGTTGATGACTGAATTTATTAAATGAAATAGAAAAAAAAGTAAAAGAAAATAGTTAACTAGCTTGTCATAGAAATATCTACAAGTTAGATTATTTTGAGCTATTCATTTTAAAATTCAATATTTAAGAAAAAAATGAAATTTACTAACAAATTGTAAGTCTATAATTTTAATATTATTGAGTATGAATCCGAAATATCTACTGTAAGTTTAGGCCAAATGATTTGGGGTTGAATCTTGACATAATAAGGCTTTTATATATATTTTTTATTGTTACTAAATGACCTATTAGATTAAAAATGCAACATGATCATTTCTCAATTTATAAATACTTTAGCCATATTTAAAAGGTTTTAGCCTCAATGGGACAATAAATTTTTAATAATCCACTGGCTATGAATATTTATGAAACATAAATAAATACTTTATGAATTTAGAATCGAATAATTAATATACCGTTCCATATAAGCTACGTTTTATATAAAATTTATTTTTAATATAATTATTTACCACAGCCCCTTAAACGTTTCCCGACCTAAGCGATAAAATTTCTTTAAAGTATTGATATATTGAATATCAATTAATTGAAATTATTTAATATAATAATTCGCCACTAATCAGCAGGCGGTATTAGCCTATTATCTTGCTATAAATACAGTATCATACTGTAAATAGTTAACATTTATTTTTATTGATATCAAAGTGAAGGAAATCTTTAAGATGGTTCTTTGAAAAATAATTTTGAAATGTCCCAATTATTTAATTTTTTATCCCAAATTTTGATTAAAAAATAAAATTATTAGCATAGTGAGAGAATTATTTTTTATTATAATTAAATCAACCATCTATTTATTATTTTCAAATTTTTTTACCTCATGTATGAATATTTTTTTTCTTTATTTATACCTATATCTGATAACTAATTATTAAATGATACTAATTAGCTTGTTTATTCATTGATGTAAATACACATGCTAATATGTAAAATATAATATTTTGTTCAATGATTAAATACCTAATTTTAATTTTTTTTTTTTTTTTTTTTTTAATTCAAGATAAAAATCATTTTATGAGATGAATAGATATTACAATCCATTCATTCTGTTTATATTCCAGGCTCTCGCGATAATAACCCCACTGTTAGAAAAAATTTCCAAATTACCAAGAATATCTCACCTATTAATAAGTAGGAATTATCCGGGGCTAATTTCCCTCTTTAAGATAATGAATTTTAGCCATTTGAATATAAATATATCGTCGGTCCAGTTCAAGACTTATCTGCACTCAAAAAATGCAATTTTGATTTTTTTTCACTAATTCTCTTCAAATTGTCGAAGGCGATAGCATTGTTAATTACTGTATTTATTAAGATTGGATTAGGGGTTGAAAAATTTAAAAAAAATGTTTTTTAAATTTATTTTAGCTAAATCGAAGCCAAATAAATAGAAAACATTCAAAAAATAGCGTTGATTATTATTTTGATTAGGGGGATGAAGGGTTGATTATTTAAGAAAGGCCTTGGAATATTCCAAATCACTTGTTGACATTTTTTTCCATCTCTAAATATACAGTAGTTAGATTAGAGTAAAAGATATTTTTTTACTTTTAATAAAAAGGGAATTGTTATTTTCATCTATTTTATTCCTTTACAAACAGACAAGTCTCGTTCAGTCGAGCTGGTAGCCGAGTTGCAGGCACCGAGCGCTTGCTCTCTTTTTCAGTTGTGTTTTAAGTGATTTAAAGTGAATAATTAATATAGTGTAACCCACCCTGACCACTCAGTCAGCCAACACACCCTCTTGAGAGTCTTATTAAAGGTAATTATTATGCATTTTATCGTTGAAAAAAAAAATGATAGAAACAAATAATTTAACTGAGAAAAAAACGATTCTTTTGAATATGAAATTAAATATTTTATATTTCACTGGAAGGGTAGAGGATGAATATAAACTGTTGAAAGGGAGAGGGAGAGTGTAGTGTCATTGAAAAAAAATTAGTTTTTTATTTTTATTTATTTATTTTTTTTAAACACACACTTTTTTCTCATTCACACTCACTCACATTCACACCGTCTTTTCGGCAACTCAGGACATATAAAACTTTATACGATAACCGTTATTAATTAATAATATACATATTGGGGGTCCAGGCATTTCAATTTAAGCTATTTGGTATCCATTTCGGACTGCCAGGGGTCCGAACACTCGACGTTCGGTATAGAAGGTAGGCACGCTACCAACTACACCAAGCCTGAGGGCATTGCTTTAATCTTTTCTTAAGTCACCATTATTTATCATTATATTCTTTCTATTTGGCCTATATTTTTGTTAATCAAATTTCTTTAATATACTTTTACTCAGGGGTGGATTAAGGGTTGAAAATTAAATAAAATAATTTCAAAATAAAATAAAAATTAAAATAATTACTTATAAATGTATTCAAATTATTTTGAGAGTAATTTCGCGGTGAAGGCTCGCATTTCCTTAAAAGGGGCGGGGGCGGAGGGAGATATGAAGGAATTTACCAGGGGGGGGTTAATGCCCCATCCCCTATAATTCACAAAGATATTAATGTTTTTTAATACTTTTGCTAAAAAATAAGTGCATTCCGTTTGAGTTAAAATTTATATTCAATATTTAGCAAATAGGATAGTGGGGTAGAAACATTTTAATGTCATTCTAAAATTTCTTATTCCTGGGGCGGAATTTATTTTTGAGAATTTCGAAATTTCGATAATAATAACACTGGGTAACTTAGGAACCTATCAAATCCCTTGCAGAATTTTGTAAGGATTTTTTTTATTAGGTAGAAAAGTAAGATATGATTAGAATTTGACTGGGGTGTTTACCGCATCTTTTTGTATATAGAACTAATCTCAATTCGGATTTGAATTTTTTTCTCTTACCTATATGTATAAATTAATATACATATATATAGAGAGAAGTATTGGATTCATGTCAAAAATTCGATGTCGAGACTTTGATGGATATACACGTTTTGAGGTCCCCTGAATAAAAAAAAAATGGTTTTCGCGACATGTTCTGTCTGTGTGTCTGTTTGGGTTCAATTTAAAGCATGAATAAATTGAGCTAGGAGGTTGAAATTTTATATTTAAGTTTGGCACCCCCCTAGGGCGTGAAAATAAGATTTGAGAAAAATATTTTTCTTCAGGAATGGAAGTTAAAAAAAAAACGAAGCCAGAATTTTTCTTTAAAAATATATTTTAACAGCTGACGTTTCGGCTTTGGTCAAAGCCATCCTCGGAGCTGTTAGTGGTCATCCGAGAATGGCTTTGACCAAGGCCGAAACGTAAGCTGTTAATATATATTTTTAAAGAAAAAATTCTGGTTGCGTTTTCTTCTAACTTTCATTCCTGATACAAATTCCACCAGCCATAAAATACCCTTATACCAGCCTTTTCCAAACTGTGAGGCGCGGACTAGTCTAAGGGTAGGAGCAAATATTGGCCACCAGGACCAATTGTCCAAATGATTGCTAGTTTTAATATAAATAAGAATAAATAAAAAAAAAATAATTTTTATATAAATTTATATTTTTTAGCATTAGAAATTTTTGTTTTTGTATTATTTTATAAAATGGGGGGGGGGGAGGGGTAGGATAAATATTTTTATCTTGGAGTTTTGTCCATAAATTACTGAAAAAAAAAAATAATAATGGTATTGAGAGTGGGAAAAACCTTTGGATATTTATTTGAGAGTTCTATGATTGTGATGATTCGTACAAAATTTCAGCAATCAGATATCGCAGACAACTGTTATGAACGGGAAAGAAAAGCAGAAACTTTAATAGGCTCTCCTGAAAAATCTCTTTTTTTGTGTTAGACCGCTCTTGTACTGGATCGACGATAATTATTATTTTTCTATCCGTCTAAAAAAATTACATCTTTTTAACATATTCCATTAAAAAAAAAGATTCTAATTGAGATGTATTAGTTTAAAATCAATAGCAGCAAACAAGTTTTATTCCCTGGAGCTACAAGACTAATTCGTCTCGTTTGGTTAATGTGGAGCGAATAGCGCTCGGAGACGATGGAGTTGGTTGGTTGGGGTCGGTGGTGGTGGCGTAATCAGATCGGAGATGGGGAGGTTTCAAATAAAAGCGAAGCAAAGCCACTGATCTATTTTAATGGCCGAAGGGATGCTGGGATGCAAACCAACCAGGTCTAATGTGTTTTCTTTGTGCCCATTGAACCAACCAGCCAGCCACTCTCTTCTTCTCTTCACTATGGACATTGGGGTTTGTTCAAGCTAGTATTCTTCATTGGTCCTATTCAGGAATGCAAATAGACTACCAACGTTTGCATATATGAAAGCAAAAATCATTTTAGAGGAAAATGACAGATAAAAGAACGAGCAAACGATTTCAAAAGTGGAAAATATATTGAAATTCGCTTTAATTTGTTTTAGCTTACTAGAAAGTACTCTCCTCTTCGTTTACTGCTTGTTTTAATCATCTCAAATGTGTATGTGTGTATTTGAGTAGAGTCGGCGCCACAAGTACCTGATGTGCTTGAGAGTGGAACATAGACAATCAAAATGCTTAACCTTCGGAAGAGATGTCTTAAAAGTAGCTTTTCCCTTCAATTGTATTAAAAAAATGATTTATTTATTTTAAAAATATTGATTTGGTTGGCTAAGCTCAAGGTACCACTCTCGAGCACATCAGCGCCTGTAGTGCCGGCTGTAAAGATTGGACGACAATAAAAAATTTACTAGAAGAGACAAATCAAGTTTTTTTACTTAAAAATACATGTTTTCGGAACAACTGTGGTTGTTTGCTTGGCAGCTCATTCTGTGGCCGTTTTCAGGTATAAATTCAGATACCGCCATCCCAACCTTTGTCTTAGCATTTCTTACATCTAGGAAAAAATCAGCGTGGTAGAGGAGATTCGGATTGCATTGTACTCGTATGTACTTTGTCTTAGCAAACTTACATTATAATTTTTGAATTCCTCAAAACAGCAATTCAGAATGTAGATCGCTATATGTAAGGTGCTTTGTGATTGTATCTCACTTTATACCCCAGCGTAAAAAAAAAAAAAAAATTAAAAATGATGGAGGGATACACACGCCAAGAGCAGGTCTGCATAGCGAACGCTTGAGGGACACACAGGGATATACACGCCCGCATCAGAGACACACATTTTTCTTCTGGTCACTTTCGATCTACTGTGTGTGTCCCTGGTACGGGCGTGTGTATCCCTGGTGTCCGTCAAGGTTCACTATGCAGACCTGCTGCGGGCGTGTGTATCCCTCCATCATTTTTAATCATTTTCACTCGGACCTGAAAAAGGCGACCAGATTGAGTGGCCGAAATGTATCTTATACAAAGAAACCACACTTTATTTGAAAACAAGTATTTTTATTTATTAACAAAAACTGTGAAATCTTTAGCTCTCTGACAAGTATTTTACAATAGACAAGAGTCGTGACTCTTGTATAATTTTTTCTCCGCTGATTACTATCAAGTATAATTTCCTCATCAGCCTAAATGTTAATTAGACGTGATTATTAATTATTACTCTCTCTATTCATATACTCCAATTCAATTACAAATAAAAATTCAAATATCAATATAGGAGAAGGGGCTGGTAAATTACCTCACCCTTTTCCTTAAGCACCGGCTAAACAAACAGACAGACAATAGGGCGAAATAACAGCCGTCATTAGTCAATTAGCAACTCTGAGCCGAAGGCAGGCGTACAAACTCGATTAGATTCACTCGGATATCGTAACTCAATTAACCTCCCCCCTCTCTATACACACCTTACTAATTAATTAATTAATAACTATTCAAGGAGAAGAAGAAGAAGAAGCAGAAATGGAAAATTTGAATTTATTTCTTCATCAATCCCTTAGCTACATAACAAATATTATTAATTATTCGAATATTAACGGAAATCTAATTAACATGTAATTTAATTGAAATTAAGATTTTTAATTGAATTTTATGCTTTATGCTCTCAATTCATTATTAATATGTATATATTTAACACATACATGTTAAAATAAATTGAATAATCAACCAATTCAATTATATATTATAATAATTTATCAATTTTCGATTGCTATATATTTATTTATATAACTAAATAAATAAATATATAAATCACAGATTAAAATTTTGTTCAAAGTAAAATACCGTATCAATAAATTATAAATATAGATAGTACATAAAAGAGAATTATGAAAATTACGGATTTAGAAAATAAAAAAATAAAATATTGAAATTGATAAATTAAAATTTATATCGTTGTCGATGTACTAAATAATTCATATGAATTACTGACTACTTACTAACTTTGATAAATTAAAAAAAAAAAAAATATTTTTTTGATTTCAAAAATTCGATTAGTCGTTCTAAAAATTGCTGCCACGAGTACAGTGAGCGCCACAATTAAGTCCCCAGCTGGTATCTAGAGACTTAGTAATATGGTATATAGTGAAAGAATTTTAATGACCGGAAAGTAAAATAAAATCTGGTACAAATGATTTTATTTTACCTTTTCAAATTTAAAATTATTTCACTACATAGCATATACTATACCATATAAGGCTCTAGATACCAGATGGGGACTTAATTGTGGCACTCACTGTACGAGTTGGTATTAAAATATTTTTTTTTTTATTTATTTAAGGTCTTTTTCGGCTACGGAGGCCATTTAGACCCCGTCTCTATTTATTTCAATTTATTGGTAGTCAATTAATTTTTGTCGCATAAGACGGGATGCGAACCCGCGACCCTTGGTACAGAAGGCCAGCACGCTAACCACTACACCTAAGCTCAGGGGTAAAATAATTTTTTATAGAAAAAAATAAGCATCAATTTTTGGATGGGTTTAAAAATATAAAATTTTTTCAAGGAAATTTTAATAAAAGCATTGCTACAATTTATGAGTTTATCACATACGGAATTTGTAATCTAAAATTAACCAATATTTTAGATAGAGAATTTCGAATTCAGACTCCCTTAAAAATGTGTATTTCCTTACATTTGATAAAAAGAAAATTGATTGAAAAAATTTAGCAAAACCTTTGTTGATCTTTAGATTAAGATATACAAACTGTGCTTTATTATTACTTCCTGGTGAATAAAATAATACAATTATCCGGGCCATAAAACATCTACTGAGCAAGTAATAAATCAGTGAAATGCATTTAAAAAAAAAGAATGCAGAGTGTGAATATTGCATGTCTAAAAGGGGAGAGAGAGGGATTCTCGTATAAACTCCCCTCCCCCACGTGACAACAATTCATGTCATTTAATTTGCGACAGAGAGAGCGCCAACATAACCCCCCCGGAGGGCTCTGGCAAATAGTCCCTATCGCGTTTGGCATCTCACACTTACGGGTTGGGGGATGAGAGGGGCGTGTGCTATATTTTTTATTGTAATTGAACATGAAGGGTAATTGCTAGGCGGAAAATGCCATGTACTGAGTGCTTGTACTAGATAGAACAATATGGGGGTGGGGGTGGGGGCTGTTGCTGCTGATGGTGTGTCAAACGGCACCCGGGATAATTGCTAGCATCTGGAGAGCAAGAAAAGAGAGAGAGAGAGAGAGTCCCGGGGAAAACCTCATCACACCACCTTAATCCCCATCGCCAATCAATAGCGAAATCTTCAAATTAGAGAGCGAGATGGTCCGCCATTTTTAGATTAAATTAATCATTACGCACCTGAAAACTTTTGATATCAATTTCAATAAATGACATTTTAGAATTCTCATATATCATTAGTAGATGTCTCTTTGTCTGTGGTTAGTACTCCAAACTCAATTCAAACAATTATCTGCCTTAAGCTAATATTAAAAAATCTGGTGTGAACCGTCGCACAGCACACAACTTTCTTTGGTGGAAAAAGTTATGTTCTGTGCTTGCCACACCAGATTTTTTGTGTGTACATATATTTAGTTTCCGCCGATATATTAGAATTCAAGATGTAAATTTTTTTTTTCCTTTTTTTTTTAAACACACTTTTTTCCCACTCCACTCACACACACATTCACACAGTCTTTTCGGCAACTCAGGCCATATAAGACTTTATACGATAACCGTTATTGAATATATATATATAATATTTGGAGCTTTCTTATTTAAGCCGTTTGGTATCTAGATGGCTTAAATAAAATCATTAGACTGCCTGGGATCCGAACCCGCGACCCTTGGTATTCAAGGCTTGTTCTTTCGTATCCTCTTAAAAATTTATTTGTATTGTCAACTTTTAAAAAATTAAAAAAAAAGAAACAAATTTTGTTTTTAATCAATTATTGCACCTTAGGTTAGTTTCTCTTTTAGTCCGGTTTCAAATAATCCGGCAAATCGATGAACCTAATTAACCGGACTATTCGAGGTTTTGCTTTTTTAACACAAGAAAGGGAGCAGGAGCAGCCAACAATTAAAACTTCCAGATTTTTGACAAATAACGAGTATCCCTCAATCATTTTTAATCATGTTTACTCGGGAAACTGATTTATTTACCATGGTATAGTGGTAAATTACATATTTTCAAAAACATTCGAATTTTTCAATAAAATTTTTCTTGAAAATCATTTTTTGTATTCCTTCTCTCTTTTTGTTTTAATGATAGCTATTTTAATTTTCCGTTCATTACTTACGCCATCACAGGCACTTTACTTTCTCTTTTTTTTCCTCGTTTCCAATGGTACACTCCCTTTCTCTCTGGCTCTTTTTCTATCACATACATTTTGCATTGCATTGCATGGTCGAATAAAAAACAAAACAAAAACCAACTAATGACATTCTATAAATCATAATAAAAAGCTTACGTTAGATGGAGTCTACTATAATCTCAAAATTATATTCATATATTTTTTTATAAGAATTACATTAAACGAGAATATTCATAATATAAAGTTTTTTCAATGAATAATTAATTATCTCTTAAAAATGCATAATTATATTTTTTTTTTAAACCTATATAAAAGATTTATATTTATTTTGGTATTGAGTAACTTGGCGATTTATGTTTGCTCTCCAGCACAGGCACAGGTAATAAAAATTTTTTCTTTCCACACCAAATTTAAAAACTCTCTTTTCTCTATATGGAAACACTTGGTGTAGCCTGAATTGAAATGTTTATTTTAGTGCTGTCGATGTTTTTTTGTTGAAATTTCCATCCTTTTTTTTATCATTAAAATTTTTTTTTTTTTTTTGTTATCAAAATAAATACAGGTAAATGCTATATAAAATATAAAATGAAAAATAATAATTTAATACTATTATTTCCCCATTTAAAATTTAAATTATTTCTTATGGAGATTTATTCTATTTTATGAAGGGTTTTTGTATTGCCTTTCCAGGATCTATTGTGCCCTCTTCAAGGGCGGATCCAGAGAAGTTTTTCGGGGGTGGGGGATGCAATCTGGTGTGACTGGTCGCACAGAACTCATATAAATAAAATTTTTTAGTATTAATTTTTTAAATTTTATATTAAAACATTTAATTTCAAGAAAAATATTTTACCCCCTTCTCCCCCTTGTATCCAACCTCTTGCTAACATCCTTCTAGATTGTTAAAGAGATAAAAAAAAGCATAAAATTCAATTAACAATAAAACAAATGAGACCCTTTCATGATGCTTGTTTTTTTTTATTACTTTCGGGCACTGCATGATTTTTGACTCAAATTTGCTATCCCCGGTGGAAATATTAAATTTTCTGCCTCTTTTAAGTTGTCGATTTTTGTCTAATTTTAATATAATATATTTTCATTGGAGCTGGGTATTTATACAAAATTCCAGACCTCTGGTTCATCGAAAAGATTTTGAAAACGAGATTAAAAGACAGATAGGCAAAACAAGTTAAATTAAATAAGATAAAACAGCCCTCGGGCTTGGTGTAGTTGGTAGCGCGCCTGCCTTGTATACCAAGGGTCGAGGGTTCGGATCCCAGGCAGTCCGATGATTTTATTTAAGCCATTTAGATACCAAATGGTGTGTGAATGGGATTTTTTTTATTTTGATTGCTTCTTTGGCTTCTTCAGAAATTAGAGTCTGGAAAATTGTCTCTGGTGGAGGAGCTGTTTATATTCTAACTGAACTTACTTTTTTTTAACTCTTCATAACAAATATCCCTCATCTTAATACAATTGAAAGAAATAATAATTTCGGAAAATAAAAAGGGCGTTCATTCTCATTATTTTATTAAATAATTACATCACTCTTAATGACATTTCTGTCTGCTGATGATAAAAAAAATTGAAAAAAAAAAGAGTTGAATTTATAATTGAAGTTCTCATACATATGGAACGAAAATAAAAAGAGAGAGAGAGAGAGATTTGGGCAGTCAGTTCAAGTGTTACACGCTGTTAAATACGCCCCTCTCCCCCTAAACAAGATTTATTTAAATATCATTAAGATATTCCCTTTATACTGTCCGTGGAAAAACCACACAAGTGTCGACAGAGAGGGGGAGAAAAGAGCAAAGCAAGGATACTCTATTAAAATTTTCATCTTGTCACATCCTTCTCATCTCTTTTTTATCTCGATCTTCTCAAAGTGAATGCATTTCATCACAAACAGTGTCATTTTTTGTGCTAGTTATGAAATAATACACACACCCATTGAGTGTTTTAGAAACCATAGGGCATATAAATTGATCATTTTTATAGAGACGGCTCTACAAGGGGCAATCTCTAATCCCCTGTTAGAACACCTGTCCATTTTCCATATCTAAAAGTATGTCTCGTTCCTTTTTTCCTATCAATAAGTTTGCCTGAAAAAAGGCAGCCCATTAGAGCAAGTTCTCACTACTGTTCGATTATGGACAAAAATAATTGATTATCGATTATGAAAAATAATGCAAGTCAATAAAATTTTTTTTTTTTTGGGGTTTCTCTTCTAATGCTGGAATTCTGATTCAAGACACCGAACCATTTTTTGCTTTTAAAGTATGCTTGAGGGGTGTTTTTGCACCCTCCTGAGGGCGGTGCAAAACCTCAAAATTTGTGTACTTTTTTCAGTTTTTCGCTTAGGCCCCCTATATATCGTAAACTATTTGTGCACCATAATAAATCAGAAAGTTGTAGAGTATAAAATTTGCTGGATTTTGCCTGAAAATAATCGATTAATCGATTATTTTGCACAGCCCTACTTCTGCCCAGATCGTCCTAATATCGTATCAAATAATAATATTTATATGTAGGGTTGTTTTATTATCAGGTGCAGTCAAGAGCGGCTCTAGAGAAGTGCGAGGGGGTAATATGGTGTGACTAGTCGCACAGCACCCAACTTTCTTTTATTTTCGGTCATTTAAAGATGCATTCTGTACATTTTTACTAGAATATACATATACAAATCAAATTTTTCAATTAATTTTAAAGTTTTATATTAAAAATAAAATTTAATTTTCAAGAAAAATATTTTTCTCAAATCTCGGAGGATGGAGGTAATTACCCCCATTTACCCCTCTTTGTTTCGCCCTTGGGTGCTGTAGGTTGATGTGTATTAATGCTAACATTTATCAACCAAAAAATATTAATACTCCTATCCTTAGTTTTACTTTTTTACTTTTTCACTTTTACATACCTTTAATATTCTATAGGAATTATCGTTATATACCCTTAGCTTTTAGAGAATAATTAACTCCCAACAATCTAACATGAAAATTTTTATTAATTTTAGCAAAACATTAGAAAAATTATTTTTATCCATTTCATTACTGAAAAGGGGTTTTATATCTTTTACCCTAAAAAGTTGGAAGACTAATAAAATCAAACTTATTTAATAAAAGTAATAATTTAATAATATAAACGGCGTCTAAATGGAAAAATTTTATTTGAGAATGTCCCAATGCCTAGATGGAGAGATTAGTACTTCTTATATTGAGAAGAAAGATGCATAGGGACCGCAGGCAAAGGTCAAGTCACAGAAGGGGAGGGTTTGAATGCATTTGAATCCACATCGGATACAAGAAGCAATCTCGCCCGGGAGGCAATTTCATCCAAAAGGGAGAGAGAGAGAGAGAGATGCTGCATATGGAACTAAATTGGATTTCTTTCTGCAAGTGGAAACCTCCATGTATATAAATAGATGGCTACGAAAAATCGAAATTGACTTACATATACATACATACACATATACATTCTTCTTTTTTCGATCTATTCTTCAATGAAATAGAATTCATTGAAAAAATAATTACAACTACTTTAACTTTAGAATTTAATTAATTCATGGTATTATTTTGTGAAGTGTTTCATTCATTTTTAAGAAGAATTTATTAATCGGAGATTTTAATGCTTTTGGAGTAAGAGAGAGATTTCATTATTATTGGGAATTTTTACAGACAAGTGACTATTTTATATATTGATTCCTGGAAAGTTTACTTTTAATTTTTTATTCTGGCCTTTGAGTAACCGAAACTGTTAAAATTTCCAGTCAGTCGTGAGTCCTCATTAAAATTTTCCGAAAATAAATATTTTGTAATAATAGGCCTATAATTTCGAAGGCCAGAATAAAAAATCACAAGTAAATCTTAAAGCAATCAAAATATATATATGCAAAGATAAGTTTTCTCGGGTTAAGTCGCGTGGGGTGCTGAGATTTACTCGACTATTATATAGGCCCTATATATATATTTGACTGACTGTTTCCACTATATAATTCAATTAAGCTTATTTATTTTTAAAAAAATCTTATTTTAATTTTTGTTATATTTTTTAATATATAAAAATAAGTAGGCTTATCTATCGATATATAAAATTTACAAGGGTCACAGAAAAGATTAAATTAGTCCCCAGATTAGAAGAATGTAGATTTTGAAAATAATTTGTATATTCCATATTAAATAGATTTTTTTTTACGTTTTTATAAATTCAATACTGTACTTGATTAAACATGAACATGAATTAATAATAAACTATAAAATTATAGTACATGGACAAACAAACATTAGCTGAATATAATGTGTAATTAATATTTTATTTGGATGTATGTTAATTATTTATTCATTAGACATTATTTATTTATTTTATTTGTTTTATAGAATAGAAAATTAATATTAATTATTTTTAATCTATGTTTATTTCTTTTAAATAATATTAATGAATAAAATTAAAAATGGAGAAGACAGTACTTTAACAGGGGAGCTATTTAAGAGAATTTCTTTTTTTTTTTTAATGGATTTAATTTTTTTATTTTCAAAGTCATTAGTTTTAATAATTAGGTTCAAATTTATGTATGAAATGATAAACTAAAGGACATAAACGAGATATTATCACCTTTATAATGATACATATTTTATCATACATTTTACTAACGTGTGCAGGCGATTAACATTGTCTATTAAATTAAATAGTAAATATTATAAAATAATGATTAACTAGGAGGTGATGATTTGATTTGATAGCAGCATTAAGTGGAGACCATTTTAAATTACTTTGAAAAAAACAACAACTCATTTTCGTATTTAGTATAACTTAAGTCTATTTGGTTATAATTTCAAACATCAGGAATAGTTTAAGATAGTACTCTGAGCAGGGGCGCCGGAACGAATTTGAATCAGGGGGGGGGGGCAAAAAATTTTTTTTAGAAAATTAAAATAATTTAATATGTTCAAATAGTATAAAACAAAAACAAATCTACTATAAAACTTTAAAAATTTTAAATAAAATCACAATTTTAATAAAATTAAAATTTTAAAAAATTTGGTAGTGATTTTTCAAAAAAAATTTGGAAAAAAATGAATTTCTTACTCTTTTAATTTAGAAGATTATATTTTTCAAAAGTAAAAATATATCATTTTTAATAATAAATGAAATAAAAGAAGAAATTTTGCCCCCCTCTGCCTCCCCCTGTAGGATGCCAGGGGGGGGCAATGTACCCTTGCCCCCCCCCCAGTTCCGGCGCCTATGACTCTGAGGTATACTGTATTAATGCCTGTGTACTTTCTATTTAATAAAATTCAAATTATTCAAATTAAATTTAAATCTATTAGTAAAAAAGAATAAATAACAAAATACTTGAACAAAAATAGCAATAAAAATATTTTCCCATTAAATTCGAATGGAATGCCTATATACAGTATAGGCCTATATATATATAGAGAGAGAGAGAGAGCTAGCTTATTTCATGCAGTCATGTAGAAAATGTCACCATTGAATTTTTATTTTTTTTCAACTACACTTGAATTGCAAGCTAAAAAATAAACTCAATTGAGTTATTAAATTTATATCTATTAAAAAAAAAACATTATCTAATTTTAGGCATATTGGAATTTATTTATTTAAATTTTCATTTTAAAAAGTATTTTTGAAAATATCGTTTTTTAATATTAAAAAAAGGAGGGGGTGAGATATTGCATTTCAAATGGAATAAATAAATAAATGAATAATTGAAATTCTAATTTGGTAATACTCTTTTATTTTAAAATATAGCTAATAAAAATTCCATGACTGAGACAATATGTTTTTAATAAATCCACTAATCAATTAAAATTAAATATCAAGGGGCTTCAAAGGGCCACAATGAATCTTGGGTCCGAAAATACTGAGGTTTTTTAAAGTATTTTTTATTGCAGTTTTTTTTTTTAAATGAATTAAATTCGTCAGCATTTTACTTAATAGAAAGCTTCTTTTTTTTAATTATGATTAATTATACGTACATAAAATGATGAAAATTACTTTTTTTATATTTATAGGAAATGCAAAAAAAGTTCTATTATAAAAATCGTAATTCTTCTAAAAATGTAAAAACCATTAATATTCAACCTATTGTAATTAAATAAATTGGTGTCAAAGTAAAAAATAAATTTATGTATTAAAAAAAAAAAAAAAAAAAAAAAAAACTTAATAGTTAAGCACTTTTGCAAAAAATGACCGACTAATCTAACAGCCGTCATTATCAGATTACTTATAAGCCTATATTTATATATTTTTATGCTGTTATAAATGATATATAATATAGGCCTATATTAATTTTTATAAATTATTAAAAGATCAATGAAAATCAATCAAATGCATGATATTAAAAATAGCCCTACCGCCCTGCCATCTGTTAGCAAATTTTCGTAAGAGTTGTGTTTTTGGTCCACTCCTCAAGACCATTAACGCCATCTATTGTTAAAAACATACAGCTTTGCCTCCTGAAGCTCCTTGATAATATTTCATCTACAATAAGAATTGTGGGTTGATATAAAAAAAATCTGGTGTGACTGGCGCACAGCACACAACTTTCTCTTACCTTCGGTAATCGAAAGTTGTGTACTGTGCTTGTCACACCAGATTTTTTGTGTCGACATATATTTAGTTCCCGACAGTACGGAACATTTGGATTCAGATGTAAAATTTATAAGTATGGGAAAATATTTATATTTTGTTACCATGGCAACCATTTCTCCTATCTTCCTTATGAAATACAAGAGTAAAGTGGTCTTCAGAAGATTTCAATGACAAAATGAGAATATACATTTAAAAGAGAATCTAAAAAATAATTGATTTTTGAATTTAAAAAAAAATCGTTGGAGCAAATTTTGAGAAAAAAACTGAAAAAGTACTTCAGTAAAGTACTAGTACTCTTTGGCCGATTTTGATTAAAAGCTTATTTTTCCCGTCCCGGAGGTTGTTTAACTTATATATAAAATTTCAACCTCGTAGCTCAATTCCTTCATGCTTAAAATTGAACACACACCCACACACACACACACACACACACACCCACACACCCACAGACAGTCCATGTCGTGAAAACCACTTTTTTGGATTCAGGGGACCTCAAAACGTGTATATCCATCAAAATCTCGACATCGAATTTTTGACATGAATCCAATACTTTCTCTCTCTATATATATTACATATATACATAGGTAAGAGAAAGTAATAACTAACAAGTAAGATAAATAGAATTCATAATTTTTTTTTATTTTTGCTTGCTGGAAGCTAGGTAACTTATAGGAAAAGCCTTTAGCAAGTTGTTCAATTTGGTTGCCTAACTACCAGTAAGTTGCCGCATTATTGCATAATCCTCATCCATCACTCACACTCTGGTTGGAAAAGAGATTATTTATTAATGTATGAATATTAGTTTTAGATAATCCAAAGAGGGGAAATTTGAAGTTGTAAATTGGAAGAGTGGAAACGTGGGATCAGTGAGTGTGGATTTATTCAAGTGACCTGCTTTGTTAAACGCCCTGTATATAGTGAGAGAGAGTGGAGGGTAGACAAAAGCCCTTGTCTCTCCCTCTTCCTCTCTAAAACACACACATAGACCTACAACGGACGCGTCCTTTTCGATTTATTATAACAAACAAACATACAACTTGTGATATTTATTCAATTAATCCGATTCCCAATCTACATCCATGTTTATTTCCATTTCGACAATAGATGTATTTTTTTTTCTACTTTGAACCAACTTGTCTTTAAATTGAAAAAATGCATTTCAATATGTTTAAGTCAATATTTTCTTTTCCTGTACGCTAGATGGTGTTACTCTGACCTTGGGGTGTGTTTAGTCTTATAACTGAATGTTTTTATTACTTTTTTAAACACTTTTACTCTATTTGCATAATAATAATAATTAATAAAATTTTAACGAATATAATTTATTCATCCAAGTAATATTATTGCCGGCGGGCCAGCAAGAAGAAAGAACAACACGGACCAAGATCAAAGTTGTTAAGTAACGCCAAGTGGTGCTAAAAATCGGGGTAGGTGGTCCCCGAAAAACAAGACCATTGAAAGCCCGCCGGGAGCCAACGATACAGTATAATACAAATAATAAATAAATTTTTAAAAGTCAAATGGCCTCTGCAGCCGAAATGACTTTTTACTTTCTCTTACCTATGTATATATGTAATATATATATAGAGAGAAAGTATTGGATTCATGTCAAAAATTCGATGTCGAGATTTTGATGGATCTTCACGTTTTGAGGTCCCCTGAATCCAAAAAGTGGTTTTCGCGACATGGTCTGTCTGTGTGTGTGTGGGTGGGTGTGTGTGTGGGTGTGTCTGTGTTCAATTTTAAGCATGAAGGAATTGAGCTATGAGGCTGAAATTTTATATTTAAGTTAAACACCCTCCTGGACCGGAAAAATAAGCTTTTAATCAAAATCGGCCAAAGAGTACTAGTACTTTACTGATGTACTTTTTCAGTTTTTTTCGATTTTCTCAAAATTTGCTCCAACGATTTTTTTTTAAATTCAAAAATCAATTATTTTTTAGATGCTCTTTAAAATGTATATTCTCATTTTGCGATTGAAATCTTCTGAAGACCACTTTACTCTTGTATTTCATAGGGAAGATAGGAGAAATGGTTGCCATGGTAACAAAATATAAATATTTTCCCATACTTATAAATTTTACATCTGAATTCAAATGTTCCGTACTGTCGGGAACTAAATATATGTCGACACAAAAAATCTGGTGTGACAAGCACAGAACACAACTTTCGATTACCGAAGGTAAGAGAAAGTTGTGTGCTGTGCGCCAGTCACACCAGATTTTTATAAAAAAAAACGTAATAATTAGAATAACTTTCAATTGTCATCATGGTCTTAGTCAGGGGGCCGGGATACGGGCCCCCTCCATCAAAATCCAAAAAAATTATAAATTATGAGAAATAAATACACGATATACAGGTTTATTCTCTAAAAACAGACGTTAAAATTTAAAATAAATAAATGGGTGTTAAAAAGTAATGTAAAAACAATCAGCGTTAAAAAAATGCTATTCTCTGTTAATGTTTATTTTAAACACGACTTTGAAATATTAAAGACACTGCCTAGACATGACATTAATTTTTAACACTATTTACTAAATGTTAACGCTTTGGCTTTAAAGTTTTTGTTTACAGAATATCTATTTGAGTCAAGGAAGTGATTTTGAAACGCTGATTGTTTTTACATTACTTTTTAACACCTATTTGTTTATTTTAACGTCTGTTTTTAGAGAATAGATCTGATAGGATATTAAAATTTTAAATTTTTTTTTAGAAATTAACTTATAAGAAATTTGTTGGCTTCGGCCTGATTGTCATAGATGTTTTCACTTGGGTCGTGTGGTCTTGAAATCACAGACTGGTTTATTTGATCAGCAAATTATTACTATTCACTTTTTACATCCCTCCTCCTCTTCTTCCTTATATCCCTTTATCAATTCCAAATTTAAACACATCTACAATCCCTTCATCAATATATAGATAGTCCCATGTTATTATTAATTAGCTACTAATTAACTAAATCGTAGATATTCTACTGTATATAGATACAAACACAAAATTTTTCTTGATAGAAAAATGACAGAGAGGGAATGACAAAACAGACAGGAATAGAGAGAGGAGAATTAATATTGTGGTCCACATCAGTTGTTTCACTATTCGGCTTTTTTATGACGCGATCTCTGAACCAAAATGATGGATCATGACACAAATCTCTCTCTCTCTCTCTCTTTCCCCCCATTCATTTTAACTGAGATAAATAAAGTGTGCGTGTCGAAATGCGAAACCCTGCCCTGATTCGCATCCCCACCTCCGCAAACCCTTTCAAGTCCCTTGTCCACCCTTTCAAGGGTCACACACACACACACATATACACTCAATCCACATTAATCCTTAAACACAACAAAAATGGTGGACCATGTAATTCTAGATATCGCGATTATATTTCATCTTAATTAAGAAATACGATCGGCGGAAAGCCAATGTCAAGGTGGCCCTTAGGCCCTAAAGGACAGCCAGCCTGCTTGCCTTTAAGCGTGATTTACTGAGAAACCCACATTTATTAAACTAGACATTTACATCTTGTATTCCATTTTTTATTATAAATTATATTAGAATTATGAGCAACAACCGCTCGATGTAACCGTCACTTTAGTAAATGATTCATTTACGAGGCGACTTTTAGGCGAATCAGCTACAAGAGAATTTATTTTTTATAACAAATAAATAAAGAATAATTAAAATGTTTGCAAGTTTTCTATTTGCACTACAGTATTTAGTGGGAAATTATTCCACCCTTTTACTTTCTTGCCAGTGGCGTAGCGAGGGGGGGTGCAAGTGGGGTCATGCCCCGGGCGCTACTCATAAAGGGGCCCCAAATGGTCCGCAAAACAAAAAATTGCTGGATAATTTTTATTTTTATTATAATTGATTTCTGGAAAATATATTTTAAATTTAGTGTAATATAATAATTTTGGATATTTTGCATATAATACTATAATACTATAATAACACACTCACAGAGTTCAATTGAAAGCATGAAAGAATTGAGCTAGGAGGTTAATTATTAATTAATTAATTAATTAGGCTCAATTCTTTCATGCTTTCAATTGAACTCTGTGTGTCTGCTTAAAATTGAACACAGACGAAAACACAACCAATTCAATTGAAAGCTTGAAAGAATTGAGCTAGGAGGTTGAAATTTTATATTTAAGTTAGGCACCCTCCCGGACACTCAAAATAAGCTTTTGAACAAAATCGGCCAAAAAGTACTTGTACTTTACTGATGTATTTTTTCAGTTTTTTTCGATTTTCTCAAAATTTGCTCCAACCGATTTTGATTAAAATCCATAAATCAATTATTTTTTAGATGCTCTTTAAAATGTATATTTTCATTTTGCCCTTGAAACCTTTTTTTTAACATGTGAAACTAAATATTGAAACTTTCAATGAACTTTAGAAATAGAGGGAACAAAATACACAAAACTTTTATTTTACTAAATTAAAGCCCATTTCATGTAGACTATTTAGAAAAAAAAAAATTTCTTGAACATCTCATTCCCTTTTGGAGATATTGGCTTTAGCGCTAAACCATGTTTGCGTTTTCAAAACTAAAAAAAATCAACAATATGAATTTTTTTTTATATTTTAGGAATAACTTAGATTCGTGATATATTTTTTTTCTAATTCCTTATTGTTTAAAGAACCTACCATAAAAATTTCATCAAGATTGGTGTGTCAAATAAATAAATGAGAAATTATTTTCTCTTCCATGTCACATTTTGTTTGACATTCGCCAAGCCGCGGAAGGTGAAAAAATCAAAACTTTAAAGTGCCATAACTCGAAAACTAAGTGAGATAAAAAATTGAAATTTGGTGCTGTTACTTATCTCTATATATAGAACAAGCATACCAAGTTTCATAAAAATCTGAGATTATGGGTGAAAATTTTTTATTTTTTTGGTTGGAATGACCCAGGGGTCTAAATGATCTTAGATGCCGAAAAAAAAAAGTTTCCGTTACAAATCTTTCATATTTTTTTTTTATGTACGTAAATAAAAACCCTGATAAACTTTACTCAAGATAAATTTAGCTTTGGTGAAATTTAATTCCATATATAGAAAGAGAAATTTATTTATCATAAAATATTTCCTCCCCTTTCAAAGTTGTTATTATTATTATAAATTTAGTTTAGCGTTGATTTATGCATTTTAAATTCTCTCTCTCTATATTTTTAGAGGAGTGCAAAGCTGGGGCGGGGTGGGAGTAAGGAATGGAGTGAGAGATTAAATCATCAAAAAGGGCGAATACGGATGCTTATTTTCCAGGTCAGAACCTAAACAGGAAATATATTTTAATAGAATTTTGATGTTTTGTTAATTTTGATTAACGTTATAAGCAAATAATTATCTACTTTTCAATTAAAATAACCCTTGTATGGTTGTCATTATTTTGTTTTTATTGTTGTAACAAATTAAACAAAATTCCAAACCTTTACAATTTAATAACATTCCCATAACAATTTCCCATTGATGTAACGTGTTAAACTAACGTAAATTAATTTTTTGCAGTCCATAGGCCACGATGCAGTGGTCTTGTGCTGGGGTTCAAGGGTTCGCATCCCGTCTTATTTATTTCAATTTAATTGGCTACCAATAATTTGAAATAAAAAGAGACTAAACTAAATGGCCTTCGATGTCTAAAAAGATTTTAAATAATTTATTAAAAAAAAAATTTGCATTCATGATAATCTGAGATCTTAAAATAAGGAAATTTTTAATATAGATATAGGTTTATTTGTTTGTAATCGTGAATATTTTTTTTTTAATTTATATGTAAAGAAATGAGTCTCAATTTGTCAATTGGTGAGAATGATATGTTCATTTCTTGGGCAATTTCACTTGAAAATCGAGAGAAAGATCTCTTCTGTAACCCTTCCTTTTCTTCTTCATTTATCCGCTCAATTGAATTTCCAACAACCGACATTGCCTACCTGTTACCATGTAAATATTTAAATTAATTCTAACCCTCACTCTTCTTATTTCAACAAATATATACACTAGGTTATTCAGAAAAATTTCATTAGATAAATTTACAGATTTCGTGAACGTACAGTAGTGAGGGAAGAAATTATTTTTTTAAGAAAGCATACATAATATATTCATGTTTACTTTAATTAATTGGTAGCTTATATAATTTAAATAAATTTTAATACTCAAGAAAAGAAGAGAACAATTGACAATATATGTTTTTGAATAACCCAAATTAACGGATGATGATCCTATTGAAGAGAAGAGAGAAGAGGGATTGATTTTTGGGGAGTAGAGAGGTGAAGAACCTCACTCCAAAAATTAGAACCGGGTTGCTTGCTCTCAAGCTGGATACCGGTGAATGGGGTTGGTGCGTGCCTCCGTGCATGATGCACCAGGGGTAAATAAACGGAGAATGCTTTTTTTTTAAGGCTATTGAGGGTTATTATGCCATAATTTAGGTCCTTTCCCTCAAATAAAAAAATTAAAATATCATAGGACCAGGTTATAATTAGAAAGAAAAAAATTACTCCATCAGATCAATGCGTTTAAATAAGTTGTCGAGTGGAAGGAGTATGAGATTTTTTAAAGCGATTTGGTTAAATATTGAATGAGCTCTCAAAGGCTTGGGATACAAATTTTTTTTTAGGCTTTAGAAATATTTCATCGCCCTTGACGGGAAACGATCTCCCGACCCTAGCACAATAGATGAGACCCATAAAAATAAATTAATGTCTCCCTCAGAGTCAGATAGGGTAATCAGGATTCTGTCGAGTTCATTAATTAATTAACTTAAAATTATATTTTTTCGTATATTATATATGTGTATAATTTGAACCCAGTGAGACGTGACTCCAACTTTGTTCAATGTTTAAATTGGTAGATAAACTAATGAAATCTCAATATTTTTAAAAATAATTTTAAAATAATATTTATTTTTTTAACCTAAGTAAAAGGTTCATCATCTAATAAATATTGATATTGATTAATATTTTACTAAAAGTTTTTTATATAAACCTTTTTTTTTTTCTCTGAAGTAAAAGGAAAATTGTTAAGCTCCTTAAAACTGAACGAAGTGGAAAATGTTTATTTAATTCTCATTATAAAATATAATATATTTTGAAGAGGGCATTACATTAACAACAGAACATTGACTTTTCACCTTTTTTCTTATTTTTCACGTTTCTTCTCCTACCTTATCTATTATATACAAAATGTATTTTCATTATCAATACCATTATTTAAAGTACCTATAACTAGAAACTCAAATATCCAGTCCTTATTCATCCACTATTAAACATTTTCAAGGGATATTTATAAACAAGTTTAGGAAGTCTGTTACATAAACTGTTTATGAATTTTACATTCGGGTATATGGAAAGTTCATATATTAAAAAAAAAACTTTCATAAACCCATTATTATAAGCTTCATAACGGTTAATGACACTATTTAAAAAAAAATTGTCTTTCGAGAGGTTTGAACTCGGTTTCTTCCCTTCAATATATCAATGCCTATATTATCTCGACCACTTAATTTGTTAAGAATATACTTTATTAAGCTACTTAAATTTGATCCATTTTTATTTTACTTAATATAATAACTAGTTTAAGAATTTGAATTAAAAGGACCAATCATATAAAAATTAGCGATTCCTTAAAACCTGACTATTTTTAAATTTCGAGAATCACTAGGCCAAGATAGGATAAATTCAGAGGCGTACCGAGGCAGTTGGGGGCCTGGGGCGGCACTAGAAGAGGGGGCCTTATATTGAATTTTTTTTGGGGGGGGGCTGCTCATCTTTAAATATCCCTCTTCTCCATACATAAAAATATTTTTAAAATACCGTATATTCCTGAACCCCAAGGGTCCCGGGGCCTCTCAAAGAGAAATTTTCATTAAATTTTGTTTTTACTTGTGCCCTGAGGGCCCCGGGGCCTCTCAAAGAGAAATTTTCATTAAATTTTGATTTTTTAACTAAATTTTTCGGTTTTTATTTGAGCCCTGAGGGCCGCGGGGCCTCAAAAAGAGAAATCTTCATTAAATTTTGTTTTTGTGCCCTGAGGGCCCCGGGTCTTCTCAAAGAGAAATTTTCATTAAATTTTGATTTTTTAACTAAATTTTCGGTTTTTACTTGTGCCCTGAGGGCCCCGGGTCTTCTCAAAGAGAAATTTTCATTAAATTTTGATTTTTTAACTAAATTTTTCGGTTTTTACTTGAGCCCTGAGGGCCCCGGGGCCTCTCAAAGAGAAATTTTCATTAAATTTTGATTTTTTAACTAAATTTTTCGGTTTTTACTTGTGCCCTGAGGGCCCCGGGGCCTCTCAAAGAGAAATTTTCATTAAATTTTGATTTTTTAACTAAATTTTTCGATTTTTACTTGAGCCCTGAGGGCCCCGGGGCCTCTCAAAGAGAAATTTTCATTAAATTTTGATTTTTTAACTAAATTTTTCGGTTTTTACTTGTGCCCTGAGGGCCCCGGGGCCTCTCAAAGAGAAATTTTCATTAAATTTTGATTTTTTAACTAAATTTTTCGATTTTTACTTGTGCCCTGAGGGCCCCGGGGCCTCTCAAAGAGAAATTTTCATTAAATTTTGATTTTTTAACTAAATTTTTCGATTTTTACTTGGCCCTAGGGCCCCAGGTCCTCTCAAAGAGAAATTTTCATTAAATTTTGATTTTTTAACTAAATTTTTCGGTTTTTACTTGTGCCCTGAGGGCCCGGGGCCTCTCAAAGAGAAATTTTCATTAAATTTTGATTTTTTAACTAAATTTTTCGATTTTTACTTGAGCCTGAGGGCCCCGGGGCCTCTCAAAGAGAAATTTTCATTAAATTTTGATTTTTTAACTAAATTTTTCGGTTTTTACTTGGCCCTGAGGGCCCCGCGGCCTTTTTCGTTTTTACTTGTGCCCTGAGGGCCCCGGGGCCTCAAAAAGAGAAATTTTCATTAAATTTTGATTTTTTAACTAAATTTTTTGGTTTTTATTTGAGCCCTGAGGGCCGCGGGGCCTCTTAAAGAGAAATTTTCGTTAAATTTTTTTTTTAATAAATATATGGGGGCCTATGCCGGCTCGGGGCCTGGGGCGGACCGCCCCCCCCGCCCCCCTCGGTACGCCACTGGATAAATTCCCAATTTCTTGACATTGCAGGCAAAATTATTTAACAATTTTAATGATTTCATGAATATGACTTCGTCGTCAATTGGGAATTGATTTTTTGTTTGGGGAGAAACATTCCTTGACTGTATTCTATCATTTGCAGTAGCTATAACTATTTTACTTGTAAATATTTTGGCTGACTGACAAAAAAAAAAAGAAATTTTTTTATACCTATTAGCAGCCTACTTTAATACATTTACTTCCCTTAATATTTTATTTCATTACGCGGGAATGTAAAATATTTGATAAGAAAGATTCATGTTTTATTTATTTTAGAATCATAATAAAATCGTATTAAAGTAAATTTTTATAAAATGTATTATTTAGTCATGCGTTCAATTGTCTATTTGCGTTTATATATCTACATAGGGAAAAAAACGTTTCAAGTCATTCATTCAGTCAAAGCTTTTCGTGTTGTTTGCATTGCGAATTAAACAACTGGCAGGTCAAAAAAAAAAGAATTATTTCCAACTGGTCGGCCTTTGATGGCGTCACTCAATTGTGCATGCGCAGTAACAGAACAGCCCTCAAGTGAGTAAGAGTAGAAACAACGAGTGCAAATTGTTGGAGGGGGGTATACATACATCAGAGAGATCATCATCATGTTGATGAAAATGACAGGTTGGTTGGCAAATTAAATGGTCCGTTTGATGACGCATTCGTTTTGCTTTAAAAGATTTAGTAGATTTCGTATTTCGTTATGTAAAAATATGTATGATATTAACATAGAGAGTGAGAGAGATACCTAAGGCATCATGTTTTGTTTGATTAATTGATAATCTGAAGGGTTACTGAATGTATGTAGAACTTGCAAGTAAAAGGAGAAGAAGGCAGCTAGCGAGCTGTTCCACGAAACAAACTTTATTGAAGATATTTCGAATTCAAAACGCAATACATCCCCAGGGTATAACTATTTAACAATTAAAATATAACAGACAATTGTATAAATCAAACGCGGTTCTGGAATTTTTTTGTGGGGGAAGGGAAGGACAATGGAACAATGCTTCCCCCGTAGGGCAGTCATCGGTCCAGTTCAAGAATGGCCTAACTCAAAAAAAGAGCGATTTTTCAGGAGCTCAATCTAGGGGTGATCCGCTAAGTTGTTTAAGAAACGGACTTGCACAAGGATAGTAGAGGCAATTTGAAGATAATTTGTGCAAAAAACTCAAAATTGCATTTTTTCGAGTTAGGCCGGTTTTTAACTGAACTGATGATGTATTTATCTGGAGCGGGGGATATCTGTGAATATTTTTTTTAGATAAATATTTCCCTCTATTTATTTTGCAGTCTTAGGACGTTATGGAAAAATAATCTGGTTCCGAAATTCCTTTTAACTTTTTAAAGTTTTTACTAATAAAACAAATATAAATGTAGTTTTTGAAAAGATTTTTATAAACACACATTTTATTACCTTTCAAAAAAAACATCAAAAATTACCAAACTAGATGGGCTTCTTTGGGAACAGTGTTGGCAGACGTACAATAATTATTGTACATGTACCTTAATTTCATGATCTCTTCAATCTTCAATCCTAAGGGTACAATCTTTAGAAATGATAGTTGTTATAAAAATAAAATAATTTCTAGAAAAATTTTTCAAGTATTGTGTATTTTCCCGCTATAAACCTATATATATATCACCTAATATACATATATTACAAATATTTGAGATAGAAATTAAGTATCATACTTATTATAATTTTATAATGTACAATAATTTTATTGAAATTACAATAATATTACGGCCCTGACACGATAATAATACCAACCCTGTTTGGGAATAATTGAGATTTTATTTTAATACAGACCTAATCTTTCTCAAAATGAAAGTATTGCAAGTATATATTTTTTTAAAAAGCAGGGCTTTTGTAATAATAATATAACCCAAGAATGAATATACATGTAGAATACAAATTCTATATAGAATTGTGTAGAAAAGTGTATACACTTATTGATTATTTTATTCTTTGATTTACTTAATATTAATATTCATTGATAGAATGAATTATCATATCATAATTTTAATATTAATAACGAAAGCTTCTGCTATATGATAATATTCAAGTCATCGAGATGATGATCATCATCATCTTTCTCTCCTTTTGTGGGCGGAGTTGTTGCTCCTTCTACGTTCCTTCCCTTGTATGTAAATTTAATCAACATTAGTACCCCAGGGAGAAAATAGCTTTCACTCTGTCTCTCTCTCGCAACTTAAGCTCAATTTAACAATAATTACATTCTTAATTTCTAAAGAACTAAATTGACTCAAGAAAACAATTTATTTTTTTTAACTGTATTCTAAAAACATTTTGTTAAAAATTATTTCCTTTTATCTTGAAATACGATTATATTAATTTAAAATTATTTTTAAATTCATTTAAGACCAACAAAATAGAGTCGGTAAAAAAATATATAAGGCTGGACACACACCAATGCTCAATGACAAAACATTTTTGACGAATCGTGCTTAAAACTGTTTTTTCAATGTTTTAATATGGGCCAACGCTCGCCTATTAAGCAAAACCAAAAAACACAATTGAGCAAAATTTTTGCTCAATTTGTGTGTTTCCAGCCTTACATAAAGTATTTTTACCGACCCTATCTTGTTGGTTCTAAATGAATTTAAACAATAATTTTAAAATAATGCCTAGATCGTATTTTATGATGAAAAGAAACAATTTTTAACTAAATATTTTTAGAATTTCAAGTTTAATTATGGAGACTCTGAATATTATATACAGTATATAGATTTTAAAAATTCGGGGGGGGGGAAAGAGCGCCTCGCCCCCTCTCGACCCCCCCCTCTTAATTTATAAAATTTTGGAGTTTATTGCTCAATGACAATAAGCTAAAATTCCGAAATTTTTAAGAATAGTGAACACGACAAAAAATAAAAAATAAAATAGTTCTTAGTATGAAAAAATTTCTTTATGAGTAGTGAACCAGAAAAATGTTTTCAAAGGGAGTGCCATCATTACAATAACTTTTTTTTTATATCTCAAGATATTTTAGAAAGAAAAGAGGCGGGGTATTTTTTTAATGGAAAATGGGCTATTGGTGGGTAGAAAGGGGGGGGGGAGAGGCATTCTACTGATCAATATTTAATCGCCACCCTTCTTCCTGTTTCTCCACCCCCATCCATTCACCATTCTTCACTTTCCCAGGGATCTTTTATTGATAGACGAATCAAAGCGCACCAACCGGATGATTAATTAACGTCCCCCCCTCCCTCTCTCTTTATATATATATATATAAATGAAAAAAAAAAAAAGAATATATAACTTTGAACTCAGCTTTTTCTTTGCTTTATCGAAAATTAAGCTCCATTACATATAAATTTTTATGATAAATGAAACCCAAAACGAGTTGAAAGGCAATGTGAATTAAAGGAGTTGCGGTTTATGAAATTTATTTTTTATACTTTTATATAAAATACGTATTTTTTATATTTGACTTAAAAAAAATCTTTCTTGACATATGAAAAATTTTGTTATTTAAATATGTACATTGTGTCTGCCCTTGCCCCGTGGCTCACAAGGCAATGTAATATTATAATACATTTATAACTTATTATTCGTTAATGTTTGTTTGTCTGCTCCTTCTGGAATTCTCCACTACCAGTAGAAATTTTATATGTTCAAAGAGAGGAAAATTATTTCCAAACGAAATAATGTAACTTTCTGAGTTACTAACCACTACATATTGATGGGTAGAAGTACATGTAAATCCAGTTTTTTGATTATTATTTATAGCGTATTTCGTTGATAATTGTCTTCACATTTACAATATCACAAGATGGATGATGTTCAACCTTTGGGGGGGGGTGGATTGTGTATTGCTTGTCCTTATTCGTAGGTCGGTGAACTCGTGGTCGCCATTCATTCACCATGAGTGATGATACAAGTTTTATAGTCTACTGGTATGTGTGTATATAAGTAAAAAAAAGAGAAAGAAAAATAAAAAAAAGTTAACGTATTTAATATTCTAGAAACTTTAAATGACAGACTGCGATTTCATATAAAGTTGAAAAATTCCAAGGGCAAATGTATAGACTCTTTTTTTTAATAAGCCCTTTTTAATCTGGAAAAATGATTAAATGAAGAGTGTCTTGAGATAAGACAGTCGCCCTGCTGCTGCTGGTTTAAAGAGGCGCAAGGGCGCCTCCTAAATATATCATCAAGAAAACTGATTAAATTAAAGCAGAAGAAGCGAAAAAAAATCTTTAAGGTTGCCTGCCTGCTTGCCTTGTCACACATTTTTAAATTATAATTCAATTTAAATAAAAAAAAAAAAGCTACTTGAAAATAAATTTATTGTTATTTAATAGAAGAGATGTTGAAGTTTATTTTTATTTTTTTTTTTTAACAAAAATGTCATACTCTCTTTTAAACGACAAAAAAATTCTCTAGTTAATTTTTAAAAGTTACATGTTAATTTAATATCGAGATAAAATTAAATTTTAAATCGCCTAGGGAAGAGAGAGGGAATTCTAGACTCTACTCTACCAATTTTTTATTCACAAAAAATTTCTCCTTAAAAACAATGCAATCTAAGGGAAATGTAGAACTCAGAGATGAACAAAATTCAGATAGCATTTCAACTTAGAACCAAAATTTTGTAAAAATATAGTTCTTTTACTAGTATTAATAATTTTATTTATATAGAGAGAAAAATTTCATTGAATATAATTATAGGTATATGCAAGTCATTGGGCCTGGATTTTGGTAAAAGGGGCCGAAATTTTTGGCGTAGAAGGGAAAGAGAGGTAGTGGTGCATTGAGGAGGGGAAAATAATCAAGGTAAAAATGACATATTTTAGTTTCTGAATTAAAGTTAGCATCTTAAAGAAATTTTGTGTGATTAAAATCATAATATTAATATTTTTTTTCTTTTCAAATAGGGGATGGCCTAGCAGAGTAAAAATGATTCAAAATGATCGAGGGATACACGCGCCCGCAGCAGGTCTGCATAGTGAACCTTGAGGGACACACAGGGATACACATGCCCGCACCAGTGACACACATTTTTCTTCTGCTCACTTTCGATCTACTGTGTGTCTTTCAAGGTTCAATATGCAGACCTGCTGCGGTCGTGTGTATCCCTCGATCATTTTTAATAATTTTTACTCGGGCGGCCTTTCACCGCAGGATCTCCAGTCTTAGGTGCTTGAAAATGAGGGGATGGAGTGGAGTTTTTTTTTTTTAGCCCCCATATACTGTATATATGATGGACACACAACTCTGGTTTTAGTCCATCTTGCTGCAAATAATTCAGCATTGCCGAAGTCTCCTCTTAGGATAGGAAAGTGGGAAAAAATCCGAGACCTGCCGACAGGTAGTTACGAAGGAGCAGTACTTCATAAAATCCATTCATATATGATGGTCCACTTCCACTAAGCATAGAATGCTGAAATTTTATAATTTTTCTAAGAGATATTTTAGGGTGGTCTGATTTGAAATATAAAAAAATAAAGTGGACCATTCTAAGGTACATAGAAAAATATACTATCAGAATTTACATTGCAAAATCTCATATTAATAATAAAAGTGAAACTTTTTATTATCTTTAAAAAATTGGAAAATATTAAAATCATTTTTTTTTTTTATTTTATTAATTTTTTTTTTCTCTTATCATTCTGTGTTCTTAAGAAAATCATTTTCTTCCCTTTAAGTAGTTCTCTCTTTTATCGTTTTGATAATATTTATCATTTATCATGTTGATGGTGGCCATTGTTCTTTCTTTCTTCTTTCTTTTTTTTTTTATTTCGCCCAACGCATTCCATCAGCCTATCGAGAGAGAAGTATCGAGGTTTGGCTCTGAAGCTGACCAATGACTCACCCACTTATGGCTCTCACGATACAGACACCCTCCATTATTTATCACCATACATAGAGCCTATATATTATAAAATATTTTTTGTTCTTATGCTTTACTGTCTATAGCTATGCTGGAAAAGATATAAAAAAAAATTGAAGCGTGTTCTTTCTAACAATTGCATATGTGATTAAAATTAAACTGGCAGTTTGCCCTCGGGGCATGGTGTAGAGGTTAGCGAGCTAACCTCATACCAAACGCGCGGGTTCGGACCCCAGGCAGTTCGATGATTTTATTTAAGCCATTTGGATACCAGATGGCTTAAATAAGAATGCCTGGACCCCAATAATAGATAAATTAATAAATAACGGTTATCGTAAAAGTCTTATATGGCCTAAGTTGCCGAAAATACTGTGTGAATGAGAAAAAAGTGTGAATGTTTAAAAAAAAAAAAAAAAAACTGACGTTTTTTTTAATGTCTATCTTGTAGAGTAATTAAAGAAAATTCTTTTTCACCTCATAAGTATTAGAATATATTAGAGTTGCAAATATAAATAAATAAACAAGTTATAATTAAAGACAATTTCATATTTTCCGTTTGAATCCATGCATGGACCTTAGTTCAAATTTCAGCATTTTTTAGCATATTTGATGAATACCGGTACTAAATAAACTCAAAATAGGAAAATTTTATTTTCTCCATTTATATTACATATTTTAATACTTTTATTACTTGGTATATGTCATATTTAGGGCTTTTTTACTGCATATAAATCTGGGCTTTAGTTATAATAACTGATGGTTGATAATAAAGTTCTAAAAAAAAATAAGGAAAATGAAAGACTATCATCGATTTAAATAAAGAAGGGATTATTTCAATAATCTTGATTAGCGTTGTTTTCGCTGCGTTTGATTTCTGGAACGCATTTTCTACACCTCCCTTCTCATCCCATTTCCAATTCCACTTTATCATTACAAAATGTCTTTGTCCTCCTCCTACTAAAGGACATTTTCTCTTTATGTCAATCTATCCAAGATTGGAAATATCCCCTCCACCGCCACATTTTGCTTGCACCTCTTCTTAACATATTCCAAAGGTTTTTTTTTTTTTTTTTTTTTAAATAAGCGCCGTCTACTTTCGTTCTATTTGTCACAATGACTGTTTTGGCAGCAGCGGGTTTTTTTTTTTCTTCGCTCGACTCCGAAAGGCCATTAGAGACAGGAATAAGAAGAAGGAGAGAAGGAAGAAGAAGGAACTTGCATTCTTCGTTGGCCAACCCTTTCCCTTTTTGACGTCTGACTTGAATACCCTTAAACCCTTTCAGGTTAACTCTTTATTATTAAGCGGATGTGGGGGAATGAGTGAATGAATCAGAGATCTCTACATCTACTTGACTTCTTTGGTTACGTGTGCGTTTATTTCATCATCATTAGAACGGAGAAATCATTTCTTTTATTAAACGTTTTTTATTTAACTTGCTTTTATGTTGGAGATTGTAGTCAATTTTTAAAACTTTTGAGAGATTTGAAATTCCAACTGGGATGACAACAAATTTGCAAAACAAATGCAATTACATTTGCATTCATTAAAATAGAAAATACGGTTTTATATAAAAGTTATTTTTTTTCTTGGGACTAAAGGGGTCCGGATCTTTTTTGGACCACCTTGTGACTTCCACTAACTCTAAAGGTTTTGAGGGTGTCGCATAAGGCGATTATAACAAAAAAATACAATATATAATTGTTATTTGTTGTAATGTTTTCTCTTTTTTGACAGATATACTCTTTTCTTTGTATAAAACATAAAATTCGACAGTAATAGCACACAAATAGAAAAAATTGTTCAGGGAAATTAGACCTATCATTTTTAACAAAAAAAAATACAAACAATCTTAAAAAAAATTTGACAAAGATCTTTGTCAAAAAATAGATGTTCAAAAGAAAAAAACAAATACATATTCAGGTCTATTCTCTCAAAACAGGTGTTAAAATTTAAAATAAACAAATGGGTGTTAAAAAGTAATGTAAAAACAATCAGCGTTAAAAAATACTATTCAAAGTCACTTCCTTGCCTCAAATAGCTATTCTATAAACAAAAATTTAAAGCCTAAACGTTCACATTTAGTAAATAGTGTTACAAATTAATGCCATGTCTAGGGGGTGCCTTTAATATTTTAACGTCGAGTTTAAAATAAACATGACGTCCTTAACCTAAAAAGTAAGGTTATGATTTTGATAGCTTTGAAATAAAAGCAAGCCCCCGGGAGTGGCGTAGTAGGTAGCGTGCCTACCTCCTATTCCAAACGTCGCGGGTTCGGACCCAGGCAGTCCGATGATTTTATTTAAGCCATTTGGATACCAGATGGCTTAAATAGAAATGCCTGAACCCCCAATAGATAATATATATTACAACGGTTATCGTCAAAGTCTTAAATGGCCTAAGTTGCCGAAAATACTGTGTGAATGTGTGTGTGAGTGTGAGTGTGAATGAGAAAAAAGTGTGAATGTTAAAAAAAAAAAAAAAATTTTTTCTTAACAAAAACAATTTTTTGACAACATGATCTTTGTCAAATTTTTTTCATCGAATTTTTTTGATAATATAAATTAAAGTAATATTGAAAATTACTTGTATTTAAAGAAACAAAATCAAATTTAATGTTATATGACTTTCTTTTTTATTTATCAACAAAAAAATTGTATTTATTGTTTTTATAAATCGTACAATTTTTTATGATAAAATATAAAATCTAAAGGATACTTGGGAAAGGAATCGGGGTCCAAATGTGAAGACTATTGGAAAAGCTATATTTTGGAATTCAGTTGCACCTAAAACAGGATTATCCTAAAAAAAAATTTATATTTTCATATCACATAGGGCGGAAGATTGTAAAAAGAGAAAAATATAAAACAGAATGCCATCACAAGAATTTATATTAAAGTGACAAATTCACAAATAAAATTCCAAGCAATCTTTAAATGAATGAAATTAGAAAATAATTAAATCTCAATATTCAGTAGATTAAGGTCCTGAAATAAATTAATTTTTCATTCTATTTTTGATTTGATTTTGTTCAAAAGCTTCGTGTCAAGTCCCAGAGGGGTACCTTCCTTAAATATAAAATTTCAACCTCCTCTTTTCATTCTTGAGATATTTTGTTTACAGACAGACTATGTCGCGAAAACCACTTTTTTGGATTCAGGGGACTTCAAAACGGGTATACCCATCAAAATCGACATCTTAATTTTGGACATGAATTAAATACTTTTCGGGGAAAAAATAATTAGAATATTTTATTTTTTCATTAGTGCAGCTCAAAGGGTCTTTTCAAAGAAGATTCACCCGAGAGCTCTGCTTTTAGATGATGAAAAATATATTAACCCCGGGGGGATACATTAGAACTCTAATACTCGGATTAGAACAATTAAAAATAAATTACCTGAGTACAGGAGTAAAATGGATAATGTATAAAAGAAAGTGAAAATAAGCCTGCTCATTGGGTTTAAAAAGAAAATAATTTTTTTTTATTAATACATATGAATTAATCGGAGGATAGAGAGAAAATGACAGACAGAGAGAAGCCTGAAATGTTAAATGACAAAAAAATTCATTCCTTCAAACTCATCACCCCCTTCTCCCTCGTTGCGCGCATTCCTCCCCATCCACCAATTCAATTATTTATATTAAAACTGACAAAAAAGGAAAATAAATGAGTATTTTGTAGCTATATATATATATAGAGAGAGAGAGAGGCGAGTAATATTATAAAAAATGAATAAAGAATTTCAATATAAGTTAATATTAATATTAGAAATAAGGAAGACTAATATTTTCATTTTATCTTTTTTTATTATTAATTTCACTTTTATATAAAAAATATTCTTTTTCCTTGCAAATTTTTTTTTTATTTATCATTTTAATTAAATATACAGTGTGGATCCAAAAGTCTGGCGAACTTTTTTTTTATTATTTATTTTCTCCTCATCCAAACGTTAGTTTAATATGTTGTTATTATTAGTTGAAATTCCTACCGGGATCCCCGTTTATTTATATATGGTGCTTTAGTGCACGAAGACACGCACCTCAAACCCAACCGGCTTCTGGTCGTAACCATCTATCGGCTTTTTTTCCCGTGAAGTTACATTATTTCCTATCTCTGACTCCTCCTCCTTCGTTCATTTATAGTTTTCGAGCTAATCCTTATTTCTGGTTCTACACGGTTCCTTTTATCCAACCTCTTCTATGAGAGTTCGGATTGTCTGGTATCCGAATCCACAAATCTTGGTTTATCAATATTGACATTGTTATTATCTTTACCATCAGGGCCGGAACTAGGAGATTTTTTAAGGGGGGCAAAATTTAAATTGTCGCCCCTTCCTTAAAATTTTCTATACAAAATTCATATCATTTTACCTTTTTTTTAGTAAATATTTCTTTAATTGCCGCCCCCTGATATCTGCCGCCCGGGGCACACGCACCCACTGCCCCCTCCCCCCCAGATGTTTTAACTAAACAAATTTTTGTTTACATGAGTAAAATAATAGAAATTTATTACCTGATGATAATAGTGTTTATGATCAAATAAATAATTTTATTTAAATTTATTCTATATCTATGTAGAGTTTTGAGATAAGCATTAAATTATTATTATAGTCCGTAAAAAAATGCATTTATTGTGCACTAGTTCTACCTACTCAGGATTAAATTATAATGAGTTGAGATCCTGAACCAATCCGATTTAAATAAAATTAACTAGAAACTAATATAGTAATAATTGAAAATAATCAAAGCGGAAAAGATTTAAAAAATCCAACTGTTTTCTTTTATTGAATTTTTGATTTCTATACATTGATGAATGCTTTAATGATTTTTCTTCATCGTAATCGGTTCATCAAGCAGGTGGAGAAAGGAAATTATAAGCTCAATAGACTAGATAATGGATATTTGTTTAAAACCCGATGGCTCGTCAGATAAAGACTTTATAATATCAATATAAAGACTCTTAAGTTGATTCTTTAAAAGCTTAGTAAACTGATTGTGACCTATTTAATTAAAAGCAGTAAATTTAATAGTTTCCAACTTATAAGAGGAAAATTTCGCCGGCCACAGTAGGTATAAATAAATATTTCGAGCTTCTTTAAGGTGGATTCACACCGGGACCTGACTCAAGTCAAGTCAGGTCCCGGTGTGAATCCACCTTTACTCATGATTGAGATATCAGGTCCGTCAACCCTAAACAAAGAAAAATCTATAAGGTATTGTTGGTTGGTAGCCAATTCGATTGAAATAAATTTTTTTCTCTTTAAATGGGAAGCGAACTCCTGACCTATATAACAAGCAGAGTTTAAAACACCATTTTTTAAATTTTATAATTATTATAGTTAATATTTTTTGTGTTATTTTGTTTAAAATAAAAAAAAAAAAAAAAAAAAAACAATTTCTTTGTTCTTGTTTATTTCTTATTTTATTGCTCTTTTTGTCCAAAAGAAATATCCTGCAAAATACACTGGTAGAAATAATCTAAGGAATTTTCTTCATTCCCCTTCTTTATATTTAGAATGACTTCATTCCTTGTGCCCTTCGGGGTCAATCGTTTGCGGATATTGCTAATCCTTGACAAGCAAACAGGGATTTTCTCTCCCTCTCTCTATTTTGTGTACTGACCTAGTTTTAAAAGATTTTGGATTCATCTCTGATGACGTCGTCATGACGGTTGTTCTTTTTTTTTTCTTTCCCTCCCCACTACTTCTTTTGTGTCACCTGGGAATGATCTTTTCTAACCAACACGTTGACAAATGTCTTCACTTCATTTTATTTCCAAAGTTCAAGTGAAAATGATCCATCTTGTTGTTATGAAGCCAGAGATCTCCTCACTACCCACACCAACATCGTCATCATGCACCATTCTTTTTCTTTCTTTCTTACATTTGAAATATATTAAATTTAACGGTGACCAGCTTTTTTTTCTTTTTTTTTTTTTTTTAATAATATAGCAACGATTTTTGCTTATTTCTTCAAAAAAAATCTGATGTAGCCAACACATACGGTGTACATCACTTCATTAAAAATAATTTGAGTAAAATTTTTTAAATTATTATTAAATTAGAAAAAAAAAAATTATCTCACAATTTTTTTTCTAAACTATACATAAGAGGATTTTTTCTCTCTTTTGACGTGACAACGTCTTACAAATCAGGTGTCTATAGTGGCAGATTAGGGAGGAATGCACGAAAAAGTTTATCGGCTTGAATAACTCCTCTGTCTTATGAGGTATAATTACGGGGAATATACGGTTAGAAAGAATGAGTTTTCAGCTAAAGATTTGACCATTTATTTTTGTCTTATCATTTTATTTTACCGCGATGGGGTAAATTCTAATTTGAAAGTTTAAACCCCTGTAGATTCCTAACGGCTAATCAGATCAGACTAAATGTGATGTAGATTTGTGGAAGAAGAAAAACTCTAACAGAATAAATAAAAAAATCCCAAATAATTAACTCCAAAATTAGTTTTTTTCTTGAAAAACCTCATTTTTTAGGCAAAAAAATATCGAAAAATAGCCCTACTTGTTCAACTCATAGCTACTTGACCATAAAAGCCACATTAAATTTAAATATAGTTTTTTTTTTTTTTAATTTTTATACAGTCAATTCCTCTTCAGACTATCAAATAAATACTCTGAAATTTTTTTAAAAAATAAGTTGGAATAAATATAAGCGTTAAATATTAGTAAGATTAGAATTCATTTCTCCATTCAGGATAGCTAAAAATCTGCTATGCAGGGTGCCTATAGGTCAGGCGTTCTTTCATTCTTTTAAGATGGTTGTGTTTCATTTATTTATTTACCAATTTTATAATAATGAAGATGGGACAATAAAATTGACCCGAAGTGACTCAATTGATTGTTAAGAAATTGGTAACTTATTTCGAGCTGCTCCTGCTCCTATTCTACAAATACAACCATCAAATTTCATTTAAAATACGGATTAAAATCTTTACTTTTAATTCAGCACTATTTCAATGAGTTCAGCAAATAATTTACCATTTATTTTTGTTTTGTTGAGGTTATTGAGGAATTAAAAAAACTTTACATTTTTTTTAAATTCTCAGCATCTGAGGGTTTTTAAACAATTCAATTACTTCAGGAAATAATCAGGGGTATTTATTTGTACCTTTTCTAGGTATCTAAATAATTTAAATAAGTTATGATAAATTGTTCATTTGCATATTCATAGTCAAATCATAGTCAATGATTCATATGTATTAAGTTAAATTTAATTAAATAATTTTGTCGTCTTTTTTTTTAATGGCATTTTTTCTATTTCTTTTTGTTTACGAGCTAATGGCACTTTTATCCTAATTACAATTTTACCTCACAGGATCTGCAAAAGACGTATAATGTATATTTAATGATAACACATGTGGACATAGGCTCTTCTATTTAATTAAAAAATAGCCGAGTCATAATAAAACAAAATTATTCTAATGAAGGGTGTTGAAAGGCAGTCAAATTAAAAAAATCTTGTGGCTGAGTGGAAAGAGGAATACCTACCGAAATCGTTAAACAAGACTAAATCTGATAGGGAGGGGGAGGGGCTAATAATAAAAAAAAATCTTCAATTCTTCCCGCATTACATATAAAATAGTTTCTGAAGAAGATAAGAAGAATTAATACATTAAAATTTTTTCATTCAATCACTATCAATAGATTATATAATAATTTTTATTTATTTTTTTTTTTGCGTGGACGTGATAAGTTGTTTGTAATGCCCTAAGTGCCGATGCTTGTATCCCCTAAGACGATCAGTCACCCACCTAAAATCTATGTGACGTCACTCACTCACTCTGAGAGGGTGTGGACCTCTTGAGGTTTCATTAATACACCTTACACCACACATACATACACAAGCACATTCACACACACATGCATGCACTTTAACCAACTTTACCATTAAATATACCTAATAAAGTTATATAGTTTTTATTGCATGAAAAGAACGTTGAATTTTAGTAAACTTTTAGAAGTTAAAACTCCCTCTCTCGCCTTCTCTTTGGTTGCTTTTTCCCTTACCCTTTCTTCTCTTGCTCTACATCACAACTCCCAAAAGATGATCGTAAAATAATCCGTAAAGATTTTTTCTCTCCGAATTAAAAAAAGGCCTAATAAAATATAATTGAATAAGTTAATCTACTATACAAGTATAGGCCTAAATAAAATAATAAACTATCCACACCCTTAGCGGGTTTTTCAGCAAGTCTAGAGGACGAAACCCTCACTGTATCCCACTCTAACTTCCACGGGCCCAACTGGGGTGACACTCGTTTTTCCTTAATAATGTGCCACAATTTTTGAGACCCGTTCAAGTCAATTAATACAAAGATAGATTACATTTAAAACTATTTTCTGAGATTGAAGATTTCTCACCTTAATTCTCTCGGTAGAGAAATACTCGTACTTTGCCAATAGAATTTATAGAGAATGTGAGTATTTGTTGGTCGAGGGTCAAGTTGCCTAGAGCAAATTATTCCCCGGATAGGCTGGAGGTCCTGGGATTGGTTCCCAGGGTCCATGATACGTTAATAAACGTACTTACAAAATACTGTTAAATATAACTATGACTAGTCAAGTCATCGAGGTATTATTATCATTTAAATATATAGATCTTGAAAATGATTTAACTATAAATATATTGATACTATACTTAAGAAATAGTAATTTATATATAGCTCTCATTTAACTTAAAAAAAAATTATTATTGTAGGCTATAATATTTGTTTAAATAATATTGGTTTTGTTTTATGCATTTTATAAATACCTATCTACGTATATATTCCAATGAGGATCATAGGAAAAAAATATTTATTTAACAATTTGTTTTATTTTTCATTTGAGAAACTTAATTAATTTTTTTATAAAAAACACAAAAATAACTAGAATTTCAAAAAAATTTTGAAACTCCCCAAATGGAGATTTTTATCCCGAGTATTTTTTCTGGACTCCATAACGTCCTCGGGAAGTTGGTCAAATAGAGCGTTACAGACAGCCAGGGGGACATGCATTTTGTAATATAAATTACTACATGTATGAATATAAAAAAATTAGAATGAATGGAAATGAAAAATAGAGACGTAGTGAAAACTTAGAATTTTATAAAAAGAAAAAAATTCCATTCCCGCCTTCTAATTAACTTCTGACACGAATATTATCCCTCTCTAGTTAGAAAAAAAAAAAAAAAAACACCTAAAGAGGGAAAGAAATACTAAATATTATTAGTTAGTATCATAATCAAGCAGCAAGCAAACACCACTAAGACAAGACACGAAGGTCTCAAGATTTTATCCAAGTTAATTCCCATTTCCGTTACTACGTATATCTTTTTTCCCTCTCATGCTACTATTACTTGTTCTCTTTTTTCAACACCACCTTAGTCTTTAACACCTCCCCCCCCTTTACTTGGGTTCATGTTTAACGCGATTCCTCCCTTTTCCTTTTTTTATTCTTTAATTTCATTATATTTTTTTTTTATTTAACATTCAACATCGCCACCCTCTATTTTTTATGAAAGGAAATAGCGTAATAATGTAAAATTTTTTGGCCAAGTTATTTCATAAATTTAATTATTATTATTTTTTGTATCGTAATTTCAATAACTGTAATTTTGTACTTGGCTATTAATTAATTTAATCGGATTCAATTAAAAAATAATTTGAAAAAAAAAGATTAATAATTTCTATAAAAAATGCAGACATGGAAGAATGTCGTCACAAATAATCCTTAGCCTTTTATCGACTACTTTTTAAAAATGCATACAATATTGACTCTAACTCAAATAAACAAGCTCCTAAAATCATCATATTGATTTTCTTCCCTCTCACTTCCTGGTTGCATGTGTCTCGTCATTAGACAAAAATGGTTATATACCTACTTAGCTCAGATTAACTAGTTTACCTTCTTGTTCTTTCAGTCCTGAAAATTTATTCATATTATATCGTCTACCAAATATTTTGAATAATATAAATAAATAGGGGATCAAAGAAATGGCCTCACAAGCAGAAAAAAGTAAAAAGCCCTTCAAAAAATTTCTAACTATGTATTTAATAAGGAAACCAAATTTTGTTTGCCGTTCCTCTGTCTACACATTATTTTCAACAGATATTAATGACCAAATAAAATTCATAACAAGAAAAACTAATTGAAAGAATTTCAAAAAATTTTTAACGATAAATTTCATGTCTTTTTTCCTTAAGGGGGATCGGGAGCGAAGTGGTTAAGCATGTTTTTCCCGATAAGATGGCGTAGTGTATCATAAAAGTATGCCCAAAAAATCAAGTAATCCAAAAATTTGCCAAGAGATGTCAGAATGGTAGCTAATAATATTTAAATGCATTTGGTTGATTTTCATTGATCTTTTAACAATAAATACATTATAAATGTTTTATATATTATGTATCTTTTATAAAAGCATAAAAATATATAAATATAGGCCAGATATAGGCTAATACTATATCGTCTGTTAGACTAGCTTGCCATCTATTGCAATTTGACAGTTAAATAAATCATCTAAGCTTATTTTAAAAATTTCTTAATTAATATGTGATTAAGAATAACAATAAATTCATTTTTAAATTTAAAAAAAAAATTAAAGATTATTGGGACAGATTGTTTTTTTTTTTTTGTATTTGCGTGATAACAAAAAAATTAATTACGATAATTTTTTAATAAGTCATTAAAAAAATTATAGTTTTTTTTTATATTAAAACATTCACACTTTTTTTCTCATTCACACTCACACACACATTCACACTGTCTTTTCGGCAACTCAGGCCATTTAAGACATTTACGATATCCGTTATTGATTTTAATATACATATATGGGGTACAGGCATTCTTATTTAAGCCATTTGGTATCCAATTGTCTTAAATAAAATCATCGGACTACCTGGGGTCCGAACCCGCGACTTTTGGTATACGAGGTTAGCACGCTAACCTCTACACCGAGGGCTAAAATTATAGCTCCATATCCCAATAATCTCTTATGAATTTAATTCATTTGAAAAAATAAAACCGCATTGAAAAATTCCTTATAATAGTCTAGGTTTTTTTTTAAGTACGTTTAGACGTCGCCCCTGAACCCCCTTAAATAAAATCATCGGACTGCCTGGGGTCCGAACCCGCGACCCTTGGTATAGAAAACCAGCACGTTACCAAATACCCCAAGGCCCAAGGACAATGATGCATCTATTAATAAATTAACTCAAATATTACATTATTAAATCTTACCTTTAGACTGATAATAATTTTATGAAATTTATAGCCTACTCATTTTTGATTTAATAATGAAAAACTTAATATCTAGTAATTTATTGATACTTTTTTCTCAGTTGTTCTTAGAAATAAATAGTAAACATAAAAGGTAGTAAATCGATTTTTTTCTCTTTCTCTTTCTCTTTCGCGCTCTCTCTAATATGCAGAAAGGTTCGCGTGTTTTGTTGGAAAGTAACTTTTGACTTTTTTGTTTTGTTTGTTTGATTCGAAGAACTTATTTACACCATTAGACAAATACATACAGTATGAATACAAAAAAGAGTTTTTATATATGAGTTATATACAAGTTTGTTTCTTTTTGTTACTGTTCTTCTAATTTGAATTTTTAATAATGAGAAACATAAAGGAAAAAAAAAATCAAATTTTATCTTTTTCTTTTTCTCTACTCTTGAACTTTTTTTCAAGTCTCTTGGGTAATGAAGACTTTAAAATTGGTGCATAAACATTAAATACGATGCATATGATCAATTTATACTAATTGATTTAAATAAATTTTCATTCGATTAAGTTAGTTGGGATCCGAACCAGCAAGCTATGACTTTTAAGCTTATCAAAATTGACAATGTCAATTTGTCAAACACTCAATAAAGGGATATGAGTCTTAACTTTTAATCATTCCCAATTTATAGTCAAGAATTTGGAATAGCCTACTATTAACATAGGAAAAGATAAACGGGCAAAATAATAAAAATCTGGTATGACTGATCGCACAGCACACAAATTACTCTTGCCCTTCGGCAAAAGAAAATTGTGTATTGTGCTTGTCACATCAGATTTTTTTGCGTAGAGATATATTTAGTTGCTCTTAACACCTAAGTTCCAAACTTGACCACGCGATTCATATAAAATATGCTGCTGAGCTAGGAATGCTTCCACATCACATTTTAAAATCATGGCGTATAAACATCTGTACTTTTTTGACAATTATTATGTTTTCTGAAAGGACAAAAGCTTGAATCGTCGGGTACAAAATATAAAAATTCCTAGACGAGTCTCTTACTGATTTGTCCACTCTGTTTTTTTATTTTTATTTATTTATTTATTAATTTATTTAGTTATAGTTATAAAATACATAATCATTTAATGTATCTGTTAATTGAAGAAATAATTATTTGATTTTCTTAGAGTAATTTGAAAAGAGGGGTGACATTAATTAAAATGTTCTTTATGAGCTTTGATTTCTAACAATAAATGTCTCTTTTGTTCCAGGTGAGTGAGCGAATCTTCCAACCAGCCAGCTTCCTTTGTTCATTCGAGCAAAGTGAAAGAGAAAGAGAGAGGAAAGACAGACAGACATGATGGGTATCACGCAAATCTCTCACTCACTTTGCGTGTTTTACTTACCTTTATAGTTTACTCTTACTTGGCTAGTAAGTATAAACAAACTCACTCGTCATTCATTCATTAATATATTATCTAGATGATAATCAAAGCAACATTGTTTCGGATAATTTAGTAAACAATCTTAGTTTGTTGTTGTTGTTGTTTGACCTCAATGAATTAATTAGATTGATAATGAAAAGGTTTCCTTTATAGACGGTAGTTAAACAGGATATGTTCTTTGCTTATCTTATATTTATCATGTTTTTCGATAAATCAATAATATATAACGAGGGGGAGATAAAAGAGGGTATAAAATTGTAAAGAAAAATGTTAGTATTATAATATAGAAAAAATAACAGAATACACTAAAATTAAGATCTAGCTCCTTGAGCTTAGGCAACCAACATTTACTTCAATTCTCTTTAAAAATACGATTTGATATTTTAATATCTTTCAATAATTAAGATCTTCATTTGTTAAAATAAACTGTAAATATATTTTGATAGCATATGACAGCACATCACGGTACACTGTAAAAAAAATATATTTTTTTTATTTTTTTTTTTATTTTTTTTTGGTTGTTTTTTTATTTACCCCGTTTGTGGAATCTTTTTCTTAAGTTTGTTAAATAAAAAGAATATGAATCAAATTTAAGTATCTTAAAAAGTATGATATCCTTAACAAAGTAAATAGTCGAGATGATAAAGGCGTCATACATATGAATGGAAACCAAGAGCTCGGGTTCAAACCTCTCGAGGGATTCTAGTATATAAAAATTTTCATAAACCAGTTTATGAAACTATTAATAAATTGGTTTATGAAGTTCAGTTTTTAGTAAGTTATATGAACATTTCATATACCCGAATGTAAAATTCATAACCAGTTTATGTAACAGACTTCATATATAAGTTTATGAATATCCCTTGAAAACTTTTAACAGTGTACTTTAACTTAGCTAATTATGTAAGAGAAAGTTGTGTGATGTGTTTAGTCGGATTTTTAATTAAGTGATTATCTCTGAGGATTTCACATTTATCCTTTACATAAAATGTTATTAAAGTCTTCGAGTCCTAATATAAAAGAAAAATTCTCTATCAATAAATAAAACAATTTATCCTAGATTCTTTTCTAATATAAAAAATTTATCGTCAACTTATCTGTATATTTATTTATTTTTTTAAATAAAATATTTGTTATGTGGTGGTGAAAAAAAAAATACTAGATTGAAAAATTTTTATTTTATTAGTAAACATAAAAAAAAAATTTCTCACCTCCTCTTCCTTTTTAACAATTTTCTCCTTTTTCTCGTACGTATGATATTTATTTAAAAAAAAAAAGGGAAAAATTTATGGGAGAAATTTTGATATATATATTTGATGTTCCCTAATATAGAAGGGCATTATTCAAGGGCCAGGTGGGAGAGACACTCTTGTATTAATAAAAAGGTCTTATCTGCTGGTGCTCTGGTTGCTACACATTGGCTCTGGCATTCGGCCTTTATCTCTCTCTCTCTCTCTCATTCCACAACGAATCATCATTTAGTGTCCGGTCCAGCCAGTCCCCGCCTGTCTCTCTGTCCGTCGGTTTGTCTATTCTGTGTATCCCCATCTGACATTCAATCTTAAAATTAATCAGAAATCTGACAGTCGATGGATAAATAAATTCGATAAATTAAAAAAAAATATAGAATAACCTTATAACAATTTTATACGTAATAGGAAAAAACAATAGCCTATTGTCCTTATATTATGCTATATGCCTAACTGTTTTTAGGACAAACTAATTTATCTTTGGACAAACTAGTTGATCCTGAGTTTTTCCTAAGGTAAACTCTAGTTTATCCTAACGGACTTAGTATCAGTGGCGTCATTTCAACTTTCTCTTGGGGGGGGGGGGCAAACTTTTTTTTTCTTAAAATTTACATACAACAAAGTACTCAAATTTGGCCAAAATATATTTTATTTTATTAATTGTTTAATTTTGTACAGTTTATATACTAGTAAATATATTTTGATTTTGAAATATTTTATTTAAAGAAAAATATAAAATTAAAAAAAAATCAGAGCCCTTGGAGGAGCAAATGCCCCTGCCCCCTCCCCCCAATGAAGCCACTGCATAGTATAAACTAGTTTGTCTAACTACCTCCTATACCAAACGTCGCGGGTTCGGACCCAGGCAGTCCGATGATTTTATTTAAACCATTTGGATACCAGATGGCTTAAATAGAAATGCCTGAACCCCTAATAGATAATATATATTACAACGGTTATCGTCAAAGTCTTAAATGGCCTGAGTTGCCGAAAAGACTGTGTGAATGTGTGTGTGAGTGTCAGTGTGAATGAGAAAAAAAGTGTGAATGTTTAAAAAAAAAAAAAAAAGTTTGTCTAAAGATAAACTTGCAGAGGCCCCAGTTTGTTTCGGTCCGTTACAGTAAGGTCCACTTTTTTTTTGGATTCAGGGGACCTCAAAATCCATTAATCTTGACATCGAATTTTTGACATGAATCCAATACTTTATCTCTCTATATATTAACATATATAGAGGTAAGAGAAAGTAAAAAAACCTTTGATTAATAAAAAGAAAAATAAAACAATCCATGAAATACAGTTTCTTTAAAACGAAAATTTGTTTTTTATCAAATAGACATTTTGACATTTCAAAGACATTTCCATTCAAATTTATTACAGGGTATGGTTTTATTTATGCATGTGTTGTGAGTAGTTAAAATTTTATGTATTCTTTGTGGTTTTGTCCAAAATAAAAGAAAGAAGAAAGCAACCCTCCGAGTAATGTTAAAATTTTAATTACCCACTAAACAAGCATAAATAAAACCATAATAAATGTGGTCGCTGCCTACTCTAGTAGCATTATTAGAACTGGAAAGAATAAGAATAGCCCTCTGAGATGGTAATTCTAAACATTATACTATTTAAAATAAGAAGCATATGTATCTAAGAACTCTTTTTATTTTATTCAAGACCGACTAATGTGGCATGTCTTATATTACACAAAGTTAATGAGAGAAACATTAATCCCAGAATTTCAGAGTTAAAGCTTTCACAATTATTAAATAAATATTTTTGTATATCTGTATACTGAAAAAAGCCACAGAATGAGTGGTCGAAACTTTGAATACAAATACAAATAAAGCACAGTTTTCTCGAAATCAGGTATCTTTATTTAATACTCTCACAATATATGTTAAATTCTCCCTCTCTTTCATACGGAAATCCTACCCGGTTACTATATATAATTAATTCTCCTCCCTCAAATTCAAATCCTCTTAAATTTCTAAAGGCAAGGATTAATAATAAATAATATCAACTAATGATTAATTTAATGATTCGACTAAACATCAAATTATTATCTCTGTATAATTTAATGAATATTTAATATTTTATAATTAGACTTACATAAGTAATTCATGGAACCACGCGCACAAATATTTATTAATTAGGAATAGAATTTGTCAAATCAAAAACCTATATTGAATTATAATAACAGGGTATATATACAGTTAATGGGGATAGAAATCCAAGAAGAGAGATATTGAAAATATAAAGGTATGTAACAGGGTGGCTATGTGTAGAACCAATCCCTCCCTCTGGAAATTTCAAAATAAATATTAAATTAAAAAATATTTTATAAGCATATACTAAAAAGACTTTTATATTGAAATAAAAATGTAATTAAAAGATTCTTGTGAGGTGAATCGGAGAGTAATTATCGCCCTTTACTTCTTCGTGTATCCGCCTTTCTTAACTATTAATTCTGAACTGTTAGTAAAAGATTTAGATTTTCGGTTTAACTGTGGTTTATTTGTAAAAATTACAACGTTTCGGCCACTCATTCTGTGGACTTACTTCAGGTACAATTCAGCTAAGATTATAAAGGTTGTAACATCTGTGACAATTGAATTAGTTGAGAAAAAACAAGATGGCTGCTGATTCTCGACATGCACGCCATCTACACATGAGCGATCGCAGCCATCTTGTTTTTTCTCAACTAATTCAATTGAGATTGTCACAGATGTAACAACCTTTGTAATCTTAGCTGAATTTCACCTGAAGAAGGCCACAGAATGAGTGACCGAAACGTTGTAATTTTTACAAATAAACCACAGTTAAACCGAAAATCTAATTCTTTTACTAATGATAACAACTGTGAAAGCCTAAACTCCAAAAATCTAAACTGTTGTATATTTATATTTTTACTTTCTCTTACCTATGTATATATGTAATATATATATAGAGAGAAAGTATTGGATTCATGTCAAAAATTCGATGTCGAGATTTTGATGGATCTTCACGTTTTGAGGTCCCCTGAATCCGCGACATGGTCTACTGTGGGTGGGTGGGTGTTCAATTTTAAGCATGAAGGAATTGAGCTACGAGGTTGAAATTTTCATATTTAAGTTAGGCACCCCCTGGGACGTGACACGAAGCTTTTGAACAAAATCGACCAAAGAGTACTAGTACTTTACTGATGCACTTTTTCAGTTTTTTTCGATTTTCTCTAAATTCGCTCCAACGATTTTGTTTAAAATTCAAAAATCAATTATTTTTTAGATGCTCTTTCAAATGTATATTCTCATTTTGTGATTGAAATCTTCTGAAGACCACTTTACTCTTGTATTTCATAGGGAAGATCGGAGAAATGGTTGCCATGGTAACAAAATATAAATATTTTCCCATACTTATAAATTTTACATCTGAATTCATATGTTCCGTACTGTCGGGAACTAAATATATGTCGACACAAAAAATCTGGTGTGACAAGCACAGAACACAACTTTCGATTACCGAAGGTAAGAGAAAGTTGTGTGCTGTGCGCCAGTCACACCAGATTTTTTTTAAATTTCATTTAGGGCCTAAGGTCTTTTTCGGCATTAAAGGCCATTTAGATCTCGTCTCTATTTAATTCAATTTGAATTCAAGGGCGGATTCAAGGGGGGTTAAGGGGGGTAATTACGCCCTCCCTGAGATTTGAAAAAAAAATACTTTTTTCGAAAAAAAAAAAAATTATTTTTAATGTAAAATTGTAAAAATTAATAGGGCCTACTTAAAAATTTGATTTGTATTTATATTCTGGCAAACAAGTACAGAATGCGCCTTTAAATTACCGAAATTAAGAAAAAATAGTGTGCTGTGCGACGAGTCACACCAGATTACCCCCCCCCCCCCGAGAAACACCTCTGGATCCGCCCTTGATTGGATTGGTAGCCAATCCTATTTAAATAAATTTTTGTCGGATGAGACGGGATGCGAACCATTGTCCTTTGATACCAGAAGCTTTTTTTTTATTTCATTTAAGGTCTTTTTTTGTTAGCGAAGGCCCTTTAGACCCCGTCTCTATTTATTTCACTTTGATTGGTAGCCAGTTCAATTGAAATATATTGTCGCATGAGACGGGATGCGAACCCGCGACCCTTGATATAAAGAAACAAAGCCATGGAAATGAAAAAGCTATTATTTTTTTAAATTTTTTTATTGTAATATTTTCTGTTATGTTTTAATCTTTAAATCGATCAACAACAAAATTAATATTTTTTTTCACGAAAGTGAGTCAAAGTGAAAGTGAGAGAGAGTGGAAGAGAGAAAGTGCTGGATGGAGGGGGAGATGGTATGTGTTGTTGTTTTGGGATGGTTGGTGTTTCGCTATTTTATCGGACAACCCCCTAGTGTGCAATGCACAACATCCCCAATATGAATGTACATGTCGGCGGCGATGGGGGGGGTACAACATGACAGTGGACATAACGCAGGTGATTTAAAACTGCCCCCCCCCTCCCCCTACCACTTCACATTCTCTCTCTCTCTCTAAACCTTCGCTCGCTCTAACGCCCTTCTGCTCTCTTGGGATTTGATGCTTGCTAGTATAACATCGGTACCAATCAAACACATGATATTACAGCCACCTCCCCCTCCCCGTTCTCTGACTGCCTGTCTATATTTGTTACTATTTTTATTGCTAACAACGCACAACACATTATTATGATTCATCGGGAATTTAAATGTTACAAAAAATAAATTGATCTGACAAGTCATCAATCCAAGAAGAAATTTATATCAAAAAATGATGGCCGGCAAGCAAAAGAGAAAATGCTAAATTAATTTCATAAAATAATAAATAAATTCTTGAAAGAAGGCACTATTTCAGCATGGAGTCTCAGATTCGATTTAGTCATAATACCAGTGGAGTCATTCCAACTTTTTCTTGGTCGGAGAGGGAGGCAATCTTTTTTTTTAATTTACTTTTTTTTTTTTTTTTTCTTTATTTTCCGGCCTTTGACCTTGGTCATTCAGCCCCACTTTTTTTTTAATTTACTTACAAATAGGTATCTTAAATTTGGCCAAAAGATATTTAATTTAATTAATTTTTTTGATTTTTTACAGTTTATATATTCCCGCAGATATATTTTGAAATATTTTATTTAGAATATTATAAAATTTAAAAAAGACAGCAAATGCCCCTCCCCCTCCCTCCCAAATGCTGAAAAAGAGCACCGGGCTCCACTTATGACAAAAATAAATAAATAAACTCAGTAGATCAATAACATTTCCCGATACTTGTTTTAAAATTTATACCAGTTGAAATTAAGAAATTCCTGAACCCCAAATAGATATTATAAATAATAACGGTTATCGTCAAAGTCATATGGCCTAAGTTGCCGAAAAGACTGTGTGAATGTGAGTGTGAAAAACAGTGTTTTTTTTTTCTAAAAAAAAAAAAAAAAAAAAATTAAGATAAATAATCAAATGTATAAATGAGAGTTAAGGCTCTCATTTGAGATCGATACGCAGCTACAGATTCTGACTGGTTCATATAATCGGACAATTTTGAGACAGTTAAAAATAAAAAAAAGCCTCTAGTATTGGCGATTTTCAATTCAAAGATTTACCTACAATCCTTTCCAAAATAAATAACTTATTTTATTTTTTTGATCAAAATTTATTACAATAATTTTTTTTTTTCTAATTTAAATAGAATTTTATACAAAAAGTATAGAAAAATTATTAAAATTGTTTTATAACACACGATAAGTTATAAAAAAACTTTTATATTGTCCTTTTGGCTGCATTTAAGGGTTTAGAAAGCATTACGAATATATATTTTATTTTATATATACCGATATATACCGACCTAGGAGGGGACGTTCAACATGCTGATTCCTCGGGGTAACCCATCCGAATTTGATGCCAATCACCCGATCGATGTTCCAGCGCGTTTGGCATTGCTTAAACGCATCGTTTGTGGTGACTGTTGCTCACCTCAGTTGCCAGGCCCCCGGCATAAAATATCTTTAGTATACTATAGTATTAGCTTCAGGTGCCAAAGGCCGAGGGTTAGCATACCGTCCCAGACGTCAAACATTTATTTCAATTGAATTAGATATAATCAATTAAAGTAAATAGAGAGGGGTCTAAAATGGCCTTAGATAAATTAAAAACAAAATCTCTTCCTAAAAATGTAATAACGGATCATTCTGAAGAGTATTTTTAGGTTGCCTACCTTTCTCTGCAAACAAAAACGAATTTCTACATTGAAAAATATCGTTAAAAAAAGTTATTTTCTCTTCTCTTTCCAATTAAGTCTTTCATTTTCAAAAAGCTCTTTCTTCGTCTTCTTCTTTAAATAACCTTCCAACCCTCGCTTGCTTTTCAAGGGAGATAATCAAACAGGCGAATCGCTCATGAATAGGAATGATAATGCATCTTTATCCCCGGAAATAGCCACAGGAACTGCTGATAGCATGATTTGCTTATGTATATAAGTCATTCATTCCAAACAGGATATCGTTCCGAATTCTAGACGTTTAGATCATATTTGTTCCTGCCATTAGCGCCCTCTGACTGCTTGCATATTTTAACTCTCTTGAGATCTCTAAAACTGATATTTTCAAGTGTCAAGGAATTTAAGGTCAAAAATTGATCCGTTGCGTGTTTGGATTTGTTTGTGTGTATAGGTGTGTGTGTGTGTGTGTGTGTGTGTTGCAAACATTCTAGCAACAAAATGATTTGATTTTACAAATCGAGGAGAATAATACATTTTAAATTTTGGCAAATATCAAAACAATCAGAGAAAGAGAGATGCTAAAAATTTTTCTTTTGAGTCGAAAAATCTTGATATGAGGAGAATTAAACTAAATAATGAATTGAACTGACAATTGTGCTATGTTTATAATTTGGAATGGAAGAGAAGGGGTGGTGATCTGATTACTGAATCAGCTAAAGGGAGAAAATAGAAAAGTCAGTGTCGGTCGTGCCTATCATAGATAATCATTATTAATAAGTTTTGCAAATAACTGGATTGTACTAGTTTTTTTTATAAGAATCTATTTTTAGAGGAAGTTTACTTGCAGTTCCCAGGCCCGGGGGGTCTAGGGGGGGGCAGTGGGTGCGTGTGCCCCGGGCGGCAGATATTAGGGGGCGGCAATTAAAGAAAGATTTACTAAAAAAAAGGTAAAATGATATGAATTTTGTATAGAAAATTTTAAGAAGGGGGCGGCAAATTAAATTTTGCCCCCCCCCTAAAAAATCTTCTAGTTCCGGCCCTGGCAGTTCCTTATGATGGATAAGGTAAGATTTAATTAAAAACAAAATAAAGAGTAGATGACGGCATCTTCCTGTTTATCCTGTATAAAAACAAAATGTTTAAATATTGGGATATAATTGTGACTGTTTTTCTGCAGAATTTTACAGTTTCGGAGATAAAGCAGATGGAGTCTTTATCTCCGAAACTGTAAAACTCTGCAGAAAAACAGTCGCAAATATATCCTAACATTTAAACATTTTGTTTTGAATTAAATCTTACCCTATCCATCATAAGGAACTACGAGTAAACTTCCTCTAAAAATAGATTATTATTAATAAGATATTCGTGGCCATTTCACATTCATGTTTTCTGAATTATGAGTTATGTGAGGCAGTCTCAAATATTTAGCTTGTTTTCTTCATAGATCTTTGTAATCTTCTTAAGGTACTTATAATCTCCCTCCAGTTTTAATATTGCAATAGAAGATAAATTAAAGAATGGGTGGTCTACCCTCTCTTCAAGAAGCTAAGAAATTGGGGAAGAGGCATTGTTTTAGAAGGGGCCTTCATTTAGGCCTAATAGAGATGAAGAAAGAAAGAAGAAGCCTTTTCTTTTTTTTTATGTAAATTTCGTTCTCTGTTTTCGATCTTTGTTAACATCATCCTCATGGGCCATTTAAGAAATACGTTAGCAAATGTTTGACTGTTTTGGTCCCTTGTCAGCAATAATAATCAAATCGTTAACCACTCCGATCCCCCTAGTTGGTTGCATAAGCATTTCATATGACTATTATATAGCTACATATATAAGTAAGAAAATACCATATCCCTTTCCCTCAAATTACGTAATATCGAAACATAAGTTTAGAACGGCATTTTAAAATTACTTTCGTTCTTTTCTTAAGAACTTTCACAGATTTAAAGTAGAGAATTTCGAGGTCCTCTGGAATATAATTTCCAAAATATCTAAAGAGGAGTTGTCTGAAAATATTTTAGAATTTTTTGCTTTTGTTTATAAGAGAATACAAGAGGCGGGAGGAACTCTTAAAATAAAAAAAATTGTGATATAGCTACTGAATTTTAAAGTAAAAGGGACAAATTTTATAATTAGCCTACCTATTAATGATATCGTGCTTGAAGAGTGTCCATTTCAATCTTAAAAGCGAGACAATCTTTTTTATATTAATTGGTCTGCATAAGTGTATTTTTTGCTAGCCACATCAAACATTATATCCCAAGAGTGACATTCCCCTCTACAAAAATCTCTGAAACTCAGCCTTTCCTAATAAAAAGAATGGCTTTGCCATCTGCAAGTAAAACTTTATATTTATCCGTGCCAAGTTTTCCCTCAACGTTTATTTTTTTCCCAAAGCTAACATGATTAATATATTCACATGTTTTATTAACGTCTAAATATTTTAGAGTAAAATATTTAAAAAAAGAAGATTAATGTTATTTTTTTTAAATTACATTATTGATAATTAAACCTTAGTCTTTTTTAATACAAAAAATATTATAAAGAGTAATTTCATTTTTTATATAGAGAGTAAAGAAGAAATTTTAAACTGTCTATTTGGAACTGAACATTTTAAATTCTTTTAATAATGAATAATAACTATTATTATTAGGGGAAATTTTTAATTATAGACCATATTAATTATTTATTAAAAAAAAACATAAAGTACCTTTCAACGTTTCGACTGCTTATTCTGCAGCGGTTATCAAGTACTGTGCATTTACTCCGACTCAAGTGAAACTAACCGTCACGATCATTACGTGCCTTTTTAAATACAACGTCCTCAGCGTCATCTGCAGGCATTCCTATGAAGTTAGATACATTGGAATGCCTGCAGATGGCGCTGACTTCGTTTCATATAAAAAGGCACGTAACGGTCGTGACCGTTAGTTTCACTTGAGTCGAGCAATGATAACGCCTATAGAATAAGCAGTCGAAACGTTGTACAGTATTTATATTTTTAATAATAATTTATAACAAAAGTGTGGTCTATAATTAAAAATTCTCCTAATAATAATAATTCAAACCACAATAAACCGTGATAAATAGGAACTATATTGACTATAATCTGTTTATAGTTCATTTAGTAAAAGTACTGGAAATTACAATATATTTTGTTTGATTATTTTATACATGTTTTAGACATACCTCAGTCAAGCGAATCCTTTCAAATTATACCTTGATATTTTGCATTTAATAATATACTCTTTGATAATAAGATATTGCGTTATTTAGGCTTACACGCAGTTGTCTTAAATAGGGATAAAAACCTAACTTCTAATCTAGTAAAAAAATTCATTTTTATAATAAAATGATAAATAAATAGCATTGAGTTTTTATTTATCAATTAATTAGGGTTTCGCTCATTGGGTGCTCTTTAGATCTGGCATGGAGAAGAAACATTTTTTGAGACCTATAAAAAGATAAGCTTAGTTTGATAGAGACTTCTAAAAGTTACTCTCTTTAAAGTGTATATTTCATTTATTAAGACCCACTATGCTGACGCTTCGGTCTTAATTAAGACCACTTCCTAGCTAAATAACTCAGAATACATAATTATTTTTTGTCAAAATATACAATGATATTTTAACAATTAAAAAGAATTATAAATTTCTTGTAGCTGTCAATATAGACGCGCGGCCCACGGGGCTTAGAGTAGTTGGTAGCGTGCCTACCTTCTATACCAAACGTCGCGGGTTCGGACCCCAGGCAGTCCGATGATTTTATTTAAGGCATTTGGATACCAAATGACTTAAATAGAAATGCCTGGACCCCAAAATATATACATATCTTATTAATATAACGGTAATCATCAACGTCTTAAATGGCCTAAGTTGCCGAAAACACTGTGTGAATGAGAAAAAAGTGTGTTTAAAAAAAAAAATATATATATATATATATATATTGATATTGATATATATATATGATTGAAAAGAGTACAAAAACACCAATAATATAGGTCTCCAGTTGAGTACAGGTAGTGGATAAAAGATACGCAAAAGGTTATAATAATAAGTCACAATCGTTGCATAACATTCTGTAAACAATTTCAGAGTTTTTCCACATCTTAAATCAAAAACTTTTAGTTTTTTATGATTTCATTAATTTTCGCTTTATTTCTTTCGATTGAAATATTTAAGAAAAGTTTAGAATTTATAAATTTCCTCTTTGAAAACCACTGGCCTTTGAGAGTGCCTTTAATTGTTAAACAAAATACAAAAAAAAAAAAACCCCGAATATTTAATCATTTTTCATTTTGTACTTGAAGATAAAAGCAAGAGGGGATGAATAATAATATTCTTTCTCTCTCTCTCTCTCTCTCTTAGGGGCTGAAAATTTGATTGTTTAATGTTCCTTGACCTCAGTTAATGTCCATAAATTTTTCCAACTTTCGACAGCCTTGTTTTTCAATTGTCTAAAAGGGCATTTAATACAGGGTGGGTTAAAGAGATTTAATTACATGAGGGAAAAATCACCCTCTCCCTTAAGGGAATAAAAAGAACTTAGTTTTAAAGAATCTCTCTACTTCTTCATCCCCCTAGCCTTTTTTTTTTATTACGATGAATTATCCAAACAAAACCCAGAGAGAGGAATAATTTTTAAAAATTAAATTTTTTTCCATCCTTTTATATAATAGCCTTTAAATCATCGAGCACTTTACAAATCATAAGAATCAGCTCCATTTAAAAAGAATTAACAATAAAATAAGATTACGGCACCTTATAGAGAATGAATAACAGGCGTTCTTTTTTTTATATAGAAAAAGAACATGTTTTATCAAGCGAAAAAAAATTTTAAGATTATAGGAGGAAATTTTCAATTTGTTCCATTTGACGCCAATATTTTCACCCTCTCACTGAAAATTGATATCAAAGAATAAGACAAGCTATGTTAATTCAGGTTCTCTTAATTATTTTTTCTGTCTCGATTTGTTTTTTCAAATTCACTTATATCCGTCATGTCTGCCTTGCAAATGTTAGCAAAAATGTTAGTAAAAAAGTAGTGACTATAACTAGTAATTTATGTATGTATTAAAAAAAATAAATTTTTATAAGTTTTCCACTATTTCTGTACCTTATGTCTCTATTGAATTCACCTTCTTCATATTACCCTATAAAACTGGCAAAAATATATTATTTTTTGGCAAGATTTTGCCTAACTAGCAGGCGGTCTTGATTAGTGGCGCCTCTTGCGACGTGAATTGGAACATTTCTCTTTTAGCAGCTTAACTATTCTGGGTTTCTAATGGTTGGGCTAAAAATAATTACTATTATTTTAAATGAAAAGAAAAAATAAGTAATTTATAAGTGAAAGCATGCAATAGTTGATCCAGAAAAATTTTTAATTGTAACATCATTAGATCTTTAGAAAATAAATATTAAATCACCCTGTGCCAAAAACTTAGGATATCGTTAAAACTAACGATTTTAGAATAAAATTGATTAGTTCTCAAGTTAGTAAACATATCCTTTGGTGACTACTTAACTAATAAAAGAGTAATTTTATTTATCTTGACATAATGATGGTGAAAAAGCTTTCGTCACTTAGTCTTTGGTCCACGGACCATCTATTCCTCACCACTGATATAACATAATTATATTTTTAAGAGAAAATTTAATTATTACAAGCCTATGTACTTTCTTAAATAACCGATAGAATTATATCTTAAAATATATACAAACCCCATATCATCGTGATATTATTTTAATGGATATTCAATAAAATTTAGTAATTGGAAAATTTCCAACAATCAATTAATAAGAGAAGAAAATTGAGGAAAGTCAAAAGAGAGAGAGAGAGAGAGATTGTGATAAAGCACTCTGGTGGATAATTGTGATGAAGGTGGAAGGGGGTTTAGTGATATTTGCTTCAAATTGAAAACAACCTCTTATTATTCCTACGGATGCAAAATTTAATGTAAAGGATTCGAATGGTGATGGTTTGACGGGGGAGGGGATGGGGAGAGTATTAATATTTGTAATTGTCGTTAAATCCTGTTTTCTTCGAATTGCGGCTGGCTGGCTTTATTTACTAGCCAAAAGGGCTGTGGCTGCTGCTTCACTAGATAACGAGAATGCAATTATTTCCCTTTTCGTGGAGGAGATTTCTTGATTTAATTATCAGAGGTTCCCGATTAAAACAAACAATTCACTTGGAATTTGATTTAACTAAAACTTGAACATCTCCCTCTCGTATTGCATTGTTCTCGTCTTGATTAATTATTAGTAAATATTTTAATAAGAATATCCAATTTGAATAAACTTCAATTACAAGATTTATAATGAAGTTGAGAAAACTTCACAGAGTCTGCCCAGAGATTTTGGTAAATTATGCATTCAGTACTGACGCTAGTGGGACACTACAATTTTGTTTGAAATTTTTGGAGGAGGGTCAAAAGTGTGTTTTCATGAATTAATTATTTATTTATTAGGCCTATATGCTGAGGGGATAAAATCAACATTTCATTGAAAATAAAAATTGATATTTTTTTATGTCAACGGATAATTGGAGATAACAAAGATTTTTTATAAAAATTTTATTTAATTGAACAAGTACGAATCATTTTGAACAAATTGAAAAAGATCTGCATGAAGTAGGTCACATTAATTAAACCAATTAAGACGAATGTTTGTTAATTTTTTCGTTTTAATTAGCGGGATCTAGGTTAAATGGATATTTTTGAAAAGGAAACAAATAACGTCTTCACCTTTCTTTTTCCCATCTAGAAATGGTAATCAGCTATCCCTGTCTTTCAAGAGTTCATAGAGATCTATCTTTTAATTAAATAGTTTTTGAGAATTTTAAGCATGAAGGAATGGAGCTAGGAGGTTGAAATTTTACATTTAAGTTAGACACCCTCCTAGAGCGTGAAAATAAGCTTTTGATCAAATCTCCCGAAAAGTACTAGTACTTTACTGATGTAGTTTTTCAGTTTTTTTCGATTTTTCGCTCTAACGATTTTGATTAAAATTTTTTAGATACTCTTTAAAATAAATATTCTCATTTTGCCATTTTCCTCTTGTACTTCATAGAGAAGATAGGAGAAATGGTTGCCATAATAACAAAATTATAAATATTTTACTTTATTTATAAATTTCATATCTTAAATTCTAATATACCGGCGGAAACTAAATATATGTCGACAAAAATCTGGTGTGACAAGCACAGAAAACAACTTTCGTTTACCGAAGGTTCTGTGCGACAGTCACACCAGATTTTTTGCTATTGATTCTGGCCTATTCATTTGTTGTAAATGTGTTTGTTTATAAAATTTTCAAACTGCTTTTCTCGAACTGTCGTATCCCTTTCACCACTATGATTCTCAGCAGGCTTTAGAGACAGTAAAAAGAAACCATATAGCGTGAGAAAAAAAAATTTCACCCTTAGAGTAAATAAATATCAAAAACCAATAAAAAAATGGTGCATGCTTAAGTAAGAGGGAAGTGGTAAGAGAAAAAGGGAGAGAGAGAAAGTGAATTTAATCCGAAGGCAGCCACCCTTAACGAGATCATTTAATAGAGTAACGAGCGGCGTTGCTGCACCCCATTAGCTCTAACTTCGGACCTGCACTGACTTATGTGGCCAACGATTGGGTGAAGGGAGAGAGATGGTTATATTAAAAGAAAGAAAAAAAAAGGTTTCGTATAGGCCTATAAAACGATTATTTGCATTCTCTAGCTCAATTCATTAAAATGGTATTGCCATCACAAAACCAACTTTTAATTTCAGATACTCATTAAATAGAAAAATGTGGTGTGACTGATCGCACATCCTTACCTTGTTCATTAGAAGTCAAGACGTAATTTTTTTTGGCATTTTAGACCCTATAGACTTTCAACAATACACAGTATTTAGAAGCGATATATTAGTGGGTGCAGGTATATACAATTTAGTATTTAAATGATTTAAATAAATTAATCGGACTATTTGGGATCCGAACTTTCATCCCTTGGCTTCCAGACAATCATTATTGAAAAATATTTATATTTTGTTTCCATTGCAATCATGTCTCATCTTTCCTATAATGTACACAAAAGTAAAGTGATCTTCAAGGGAGGATACAAGGGGGGGGGGGTAAAAGGGTTAATTACCCCCCCCCCGAGATTTAAAAAAAAATAAATAGTTTTTTCCAAAAAAAAAAATACTTTTTTTCAAAAAAAAAAAAAAAAAAAATTATTTTTAATATAAAATTTTAAAAATTAATACTTAAAAATTAACTTTAAATTACCGAAATTAAGAAAAAATAGTGTGCTGTGCGACGAGTCACACCAGATTACCCCCCCCCCCGAAAAACACCTCTGGATCCGCCCTTGGTGGTCTTCAAACAGTTTTAAGAATAAAATAAGAATATATATTTTAAAGAGCATCTAAAAAATAAGTGAGATATGAATTTTAATCAAAATCGCCATAAGCGAATCAAAAGGGAATTTAGGAAAACCGAAAAAAAAAACTGAGTAAAGTAAAGTACTCGTTTGGAAGATTTTATTTTAAAGCTTATTTTTGCTTCTCAGTGGGATACCTAATAAATAAAATTTTCAACCTCGTAGCTAATCTCCTTCATCCTTTATTTTGATTACAGACACATTTTTGACTTGAAATCTTTGATATAAATCCAATACTTTTTCTCTCTCTCTAAGTTTCCCGTCTGACATTTAGGCCATTCCAACTTTTTGTATTTGATACTGAAAGTGAGATTATCTCCTACTTACCTTTGCTACTGGTAGGACTGATAAGTAACTAAAATAAAAATTTTAATTAACATCGTAATTTTGTATTCAAGAAATAATTAATAAACAAATTTTTTAAACTTTTGATTACTTTTGAGTGAAAGATAATCGTTAAAAAAATCTTTTTTCGATAATTAATAAATTTTTTTTTATTAAAAAAAAATTAGATTCTAAAAAAAAAAACTTGGTTAAAGCTTAAAACTTTTATTTAACCAATAATAAAAATTGTCCTTTTTTTTTAATTCAAAGAACCAACCACCCACCCTAATGTAAGTAATAGGATCGTAAAAAAAAAGTTAAACTGCAGAGAAATATAATTAAAACAAGAGAGAGAGAGAGAGAGAGAGAGAGAGGGGGCTTTAGGAAAAAAGAGAGGGATTTGTAATAAACCTTTAATGTCAGAATGTACGTAGCTAAAGTAGAGAATGTCGTTAGTAAGGGTGGAGGATAATTTTGTGGTCATTGAAAAGAGCACCCCATTTCTCCTTTATTTCTCCTAATAAAACCATTTCCAAACCTTTCACTGATTTTCTTTCTTCTAAATCCAATTCTCAGATACAATCACTAGTATAGGAAATTTTAAAAATGTTTGAAATAAAATGTTCCTATGAAATACATTAATTCGATATAAATTTTAATGCTATTGAATTCAGAAATTATTGAATTTTATTGAATTCATAGAGAAAGAGTAAGAGAATTTATTTAAATTTCGTCATTCTAATATATACTCTATTTAATATAATATGACATAAATATTTAATTATAATTTAGAATTTAATTAAATTATTATAAAATTATAATTTTAGAAATAATAAATAATTTACCTACAACCTCGCATTGTTTTAGGTCACTGCTAATGGCTAATTTTAGCAACTAATTAAATTAACATATAACTGTCACCTCCTAGTGTCAGTTAGAAAAAAGCCATCGTCACTTGCTAGTTTGTAATTTAAGAACAATAACGCAACCAGAGGAGGGGGGGAGGAAATAGAGTATGGTCTTTTCATAAAAAAATATCTTCAATTATTTTAATTATTATTAATCCCTATTATTCCTGCTTAAAAGAGTCCCTTTAAAAAATCATAACCCCCCCTCACCCCAGAACAAATCTTAAAAAAAATCATCAAAACCTTCCCCTCCCCAGGAACTGGAGCGCCACTGCATAGAAATGTATTTAAAAAAAAAAAAAACCTCTTTGAAGTTAGGAAGTATTCTGCTATTAAATTACCCACATTTAAGTTGATAGAAATTAGATGCTCTTTCTTTATCAAAATTTTTATAAAATAAATATCATATTTTTTTTCATATTTTTAAGCAGGGTTTTTTATACTATTGTTTTATCAAAAAAGTCAACATAAGCTATTTTTACTTTTTTTTTTTTTTGGTATTTAGAATTTCACATTTGTTAACCTTAATATAACTCAAGATTTATTTGTAAAAAATTATATACAACGTTTCGAGGACTTTTTACTTTTTTTTTTGGTCATTTCAGCTGCCATTTGATTTTTTTATAAATCCAAAATATTTTATATAGACCCTATTGTATTTCTAATTTCTAAAAACATTTTATATTGAATTAAAAGAAGAAAATTAAAAATATTTATTTCCTTCAAATAGTATATAATGTATATATATAGTCTAAAAAAATTTTTGATTAAATCACTAGCAAATTTTTTAAAATTTTAATTTTATTAAAATTGTGATTTTATTTAAAATTTTTAAAGGTTTATAATATATTTGTTTTTGTTTTACACTATTTGAACATATTAAATTATTTTAATTTTCTAAAAAAAATTTTTTTTGCCCCCCCCCTGATTCAAATTCGTTCCGGCGCCCCTGAACGCACTTGTTTATCGGAGACCACCTATTCCGATTTTCAGCTCCGCCTGGCTCTGTTTAACATTTATCTTGGTGGGTTGTAAACACAGTTAAACCGTCTTTTATGAATAAGTTATTTTTTTGCTAATTGAAAATTAGGAAAATCCTATGAAATGCAAAATTATTAAAATTATTTTTTCATAATACAAAATTAAATATTTTGCATTTTAAAAGAATCGTCAACTTTTTTCTTCCTTTCCCCCTCCTAGAATTTTATCTTCTGTTAATACCAAATTAAGGTCTTTTTTTTTATTTTAACTCTTAACCTTCATTAACTTGGATTTTATAATATTTATAACGGTCTTTTTAACTAGCTAAATTATTCAGTATTTATTTATTTTATTTTTTTTCAAAAATTAAAGTTAGTTCTCACTCTCCTGGTCATGTCCAGGCTTTGTACCTTTTTTTATAAAACGAATAAAAAAAAAAGTAATTTCGCCCTCCTCTTGTATAATTTGTTAAATTGAATTAAACTTTATTTATTTATTCAAGTGTGTTGTTGAGCACACATCAATTGATGCTCGCGCTCTCTCTCTTTTTTTTTTTTATTATTAATTTCATCCATCATTAGGCGCTTATTTGCCTATTAGGTTTCGTCGTTAGGTAGGAGACTAAGATTTATTCGATCATTGCAATAGGCACGACAAGTTCAATTGATGATAGCCCTCGGGATTTTTTTTTCACCCCTTTTGTTTGTTTTATATATATATTTATATCCGAAATCTATTAGAGCGAATGTTCGTTTTTTTTTTTGACCGTACAAATCCCTTGTCGTATAAAATATACCTCTATAATGGATTTTGATTTTTGACAATACATCAGGGAATAACGAACAGAAAAAAAATTTGTTTTTTACTAATTAACTTAACTACAGAATGTGCCTTTATTAGAGATGAATTTTTTTGATTTATTTTCACTAGCTATTTCAAATAATAACAAATAAATAATCTTTTGAATAATTAAATTCTTTTTCGATACATTTAATAGGCTATAAATATAAGCCAATAAATAAATTGTATATCTAATTCGGCATTGAAGGCCATTTAACTCGAAGTTAAAATTTACTTTAACAGAAAAAAAATGTCATAATTTTATTATAATTTTCACTAAAGTGAAAAAAAATAATAGACTAGCCTTTAATCAAATTTTAATGAAAGAATTTACTACCCAAAAAAAAAAAAACTTTTCTTAAATCTGATTGATGATTTATTAAAAACATAAAAAAAAATCCCCCTTGCATAAATTCAATTCCATAATGCCTTTCTTAATGTTCTTTTATTATTTATTGTAGCCTCTTTAATATGTAGATCATTCATTATCTGATTAAAAAATTCAATTAACTTGGGTAGAAAGAGAGAGAGAAAAGTTTTTTTTCCGCCAAACAAATAAAAAAGTGCATTAGCATTAGGGCTCTCCCTATACTTTACGCCTCCTCTCTCTCTGTGTTGTCCGATATCAATATAGGAAAAATAATTTCCTCTTTGTTTAAAAAAAAAATATCAAAAAACCGATGGATATGAAAAGACCAGGATTTATTTTATTTTCAGGAAATAAATAATATTTATATTAAATAATAATAAATTTTTTAGTATTGTCGGAGAGGGAAAAAAATATTTTTTTTTTCATATGGAAATACATCTATTTTCATTTTTAGAATAGAAAAATCCCATTTGTAAATAGATGTTGAATTATGGGCATTGGAATTTTCACTATAAACATAAATTGCTTATTGCTAAGAAGAGTGTATTGTTATAATTATTTTGTTACTTATTATTATTAATCAAACAAGTAAAAATATTATTTATTCTTTAAAAATATAAATAGATGAGAAAATAATAGAATTATTAAAAGGGATTCTTTATTCTGGAGAACATAAACATTTGCACCCTAGTCTGTTTGAAGGCGCCTACTAGTTAGGCAGCCCAACGACTCCCACTACATATGCAGTATCTGTGTGAATTTACCTGAGCTAGGGTTCTGAGGGTATTTTATGATAGACCATAAACCAACCCTTTTGAACAATCTATATAGCGATATAGCGTAGCCTTTTCATATCAAATGAATTTGATCTCAAATTAATAGAATTTCAACATTTTAATTAATCTTATCTTCTTATTTGGAAAAAATTAACTTATTTCCAATTTGAACGAAACTTGTGTCCCAATTTTTAGTAAAGTTTTTCCGATATCTATAGACCTTTATACCAGGTAATAATATCTCGGGGCGTTAAAATATTCTTATTTATATTCTTAAAAAAAAAAACTGTTATTTCGGATTTTTGTCTCGAGAGGTCTTACAACATAGAATGTGGCATGTTCAGACAATAGATAAAATTTAAATAAAATAAGAGAAAGTAAAAATTTGCGAATTCTTCTTTCTATTTCGCAATGCAAGAAGCCAGATCGATGAAATTTAATAAATAATTCTTGCCCTAAAATTGGAGATCTGTTTCAAATTTTGTAGTAAATACTTCAACCGGAAGTAGGCCTACTTTACCTAAGATTATAGAAGTATTTTAAAAATGTAATATTTTTAGTAAAGAAAGTGAGAAAGAAATGCACTTCTCTTTTGAGTAGCAAAGTGGCGAAAATATATTTCAATTCTTTGCTATCGATTCTGGCCTATTAATTTGTTGCCCGGCTATTTAAATGTATGGTATATGTTTATAAAACTTTCAAACCCTTCTTACCAAGAATGGAATTAGGCCACTTTCAAAATTAATAACCAGATTAAAATATTTTTAAAAGGTAATTTTTATAATCTTCGTAAAGTACTAACTACTTCCGGTTGAAGTATTGTAATTACTCCAAAATTTGAAACATATACAATTTTAGGGTAAGAATTATTTACTAAATTTCACCGATCTGGCTACTTGCATTGCGAGATAGAGAGAGGAATTCGCAAATTTTTATTTAAAATGTATCTATTTTCCAAAGGGATGGTTTATGGCTTCTTCATAAAATACCCTCAGAACCCTAGCTCAGGTAAATTCACACAGACACTGCATATGTAGTGGTGAGTCGATTGGGCTGCCTAACTAGTAGGCGTCTTGCAAACCTGTTAGGGTGCAAATGTTTATGTTCCCCATGGTAGATTTGCACTAACGGCACTCTTTCTCGTTTTTCGCTTGCTCTGCAGTTCCCAGTTGCCTTTTAAGACAAGTCCAGTGCACGTCTCTCTACAAATCTTTATTTATTTATTCTCGAGTTTTCTTATTTATGTGAGTGAATTGAATTTGTGTGAGTGTGTGTGTTCCCCCTCCGTTTCTCCCCCCCGGGCATCTCATCTCCATCTCTACAAAGGTAATTAATCTCATTAAATTATTTAATTAAAATTTTTTTTCTTTTTTTTTTTTTTTTCAAAAAGTTGAGATGGAGATGTCCAAAATTTTCTAGCATTAAAATATTTCTTCTAAAGAGCCATTAACCCTCAGTCCATGGCTCAGTAGTGTGTTAGAGATCCCGTCTCATGAGAAAAAAAATTTAGTTCATTTGAATTGCATACAAACCCAATGAAATAGAGGCGGGGCTAAATAGCTTTGCTATATATTTATGTCGAAAAAAACTTTAAATAAAAAAATAAAAAAATAAACAATAAATGTTATATAAGCAAATTTTTTATTGTTTTAGGGTCCCCTTTCCCTTTTTTAATTTTTATTTAAAGACTTTTTTCGTTTCTATTTATTTCATTTGATTGGTAGTCAATTCAAATGAAATAAATTTTTGTCGAATGAGACGGGATGCAATAGCACAAGACGACAAAATCCTACCCAAGGTCTTCCCTTGCCATTAGCTGGGCATACACGGAGAGGTAGAACCGTCGGTTTTGACCGTGCCGGTCCAAACGCACGGATTTATCTTTACGTTAGTGAGCGAGCACGCGCCAGTTTTGACCGCCATGGATCAATCTAACAGATTTGACCGCGGTCCAAACTCACGATCCGATCTTTTCGTTAGTGGGCGAGCACGCGCCAGTTTTGACCGCCACGCATCAATCTAAAAGATTGGACTGCGGTCCAAACTCACTGACTGATCTTTTCGTTAGTGAGCAAGCGACAGTTTTGACCGCCACGCATCAATCTAACAGATTGGACTGCGGTCCGAACTCACGGTCTGATCTTTTCGTTAGTGGACAAGCGACAGTTTTGACCGCCCCGGACCATCTCTTTAAGTCGCGATTTTTGGAGGGGGTAGGGGAGGACATGTTACTTGAAAAATTTTTTTACAAATTTTATTTTTTTGACCATTTAAAGAAAATAAGTTACCCCTCCCCCCTATTAATTAATTAAGCTATTAATATGTTCGAAAATATTTGAGTTAATCACCATTTACAAAAACAAATTTATTATTATTATTTTTTTTTAATATCATTTAAGGTCATGGCAAATTAGGATACAAATATTATATATCATTTTACTCGGGAGAAAGTCTAGTTTCTGAATATACAAAAAAAATTATAGGTTATGTAAGAAAAAAATATTGGCCCTCCCTCTAGAGCGCCCCCTAATGGTCCGATGTTTACCAAAAGCTTTTCAGTTCTTGACCTTTACATCTAGTTTATGTGTGCAAAATAGCACAGACATACACACAGACATCATTCCAAAAACTACTTAAATGGACTCAGGGGACTTTAAATCGCATTTTGGCAGCTTCAGAATCAGATAATTAAAGATTTTATTTAAAGGAGAAGAAAGGATTATTTACTTTTTTTTTTAAATAATTTTCTATTTCCATTTTTCTTGGAAATTCCAATGGCTTCTTGACTTGATCTGTCTAGTCGGCAGGCAAAACTTTCGTCAAGACGAAAGTCCACGGATTTGGTCAAATCAGCGGTTAAAACTGCCGCGGTCCAAAGATTTTGCCCATACACGTACGGTTTGGCCCGTGGCGGGCCAACTATACGGGTTTATCTGCGGGTTTTTCCTTTACGTTTGTGAGTGATGACGGTTTTAACCGTGGCGGTTTTAGCCGGCCCGGCAGACTGGTCCGCCCCGGTCCAACCCGACAGATCAAACTCTCCTTTTTTTTTAAACGAAATTGATAATGACGGTTTTAACCGTGGCGGATCGACCCGACAGATTGGTCCGCCCCGGTCCAACCCGACAGATCAAACTCTCCACTTTTTTAAGCCAAATTGATAACGAAAGTTTTAACCGTGGCGGATCGACCCGACAGATTGGACCGCCCCGGTCAAAACCGACAGTTCTACCTCTCCGTGTATGCCCAGCTATTAGAAATAAGCAATAACTGTTAAGGTAAATATTTCATTTTTTAATGGGAAAAATATATTTTTTTTCGCTGTAATTAAAATTGTTCGACTCCCCGTTTTTTTATTTTATTTAAAAGAATAATTTCATTTTTTTTTTTGTTATTTGAGCTACTAAAATGCTTTCGTAAGCAGCTTATTAACCCCTCCCATTCTCAGTAAATGTGTGCAAAAGTGATACCCTCCGTACTAAGCTGCTTATGTAATACATGAATGACCACCCCAAAATTTTATTGTTATTCCCTCTTCAAGTAGCTGTTTTGTTTGATCCGCCTTCTATCAAGAAAAATTTGGAATTTTGAAATTAATTAATTTTCTCGGAAAAACCTTTAAACATTATTAATAGACAATATAACGACTCTATAATTATAATTAGGTTTAAAATGTTGATTTTGATATATTTTTACTTTCTCTTACCTATATCTCTTATATATATAAAGAAAGAAAGTAGCCTTTTGAATTTATGTCAACAATTCGATGTCGAAATTTTGACGGATATACTCGTTTTGAGGTCTCCTGAATCCAAAAAAGTGGTTTTTGCGACATGGTCTGACTGTCTGTGTGTGTTCAATTTTAAACATGAAGGAATTGAGCTAGGTGGGTGAAATTTTATATATAAATTAGACACCCCCCCTGGAGCGTGAAATTAAACTTTTAAATAAAATCGTCCAAAAACTACTTGTACTTTACTAATGTATTTTTTCAGTTTTTTTTTCGATTTTCTTTAAATTCGCTCCAACGATTTTGATTAAAATTCAAAAATCAATTATTTTTTAGATTCTCTTTCAAATGTATATTCTCATTTTGCTTTCAAAATTGTTCGAAGACCACTTTACCCTTGTCTTTCATAGGAAAGAAGAGAAATGGTTGCCATGGTAACAAATTATAAATATTTTCTCATGTTTATAAATTTTACATGGCCTCGGGGCTTGGAGTAGTTGGTAGCGTGCCTACCTTCTATACCGAACGTCGCGGGTTCAGACCCCAGGCAGTCCGATGATTTTATTTAAGGCATTTGGATACCAAATGGCTTAAATAGAAATGCCTGAACCCCCAATAGATATATTAAAACAGACGAGTATCGTTAAAAGTCTTAAATGACCTGAGTTGCCGAAAAGACTGTGTGAATGTGTGTGTGAGTGTGAGTGTGAATGAGGAAAAAGTGTGTATGTTTAAAAAAAAAAAGAAAAATTTTACATCTTGAATTCTAATATATCGGCGGAAACTATTGTAAATATCTCTCAACACAAAAAAATCTGGTGTGACAAACACAGTACACAACTTTCTTTTACCGAAGGTAAGATAAAGTTGTGTGCTGCTACCAGTCACACCAGATATTTTATGTAAATAAACTGATATAATTTTTACTCGTATTTTTTTTATAGGGCCTATTTATTTTTATTTTGTTTTTTATTTGCGGGTATTTGGGTTATCCTATTCAGTTCTGGAAGCATATACAAAAAAAATACAATGGAAAATTATAATCTTTATTTTGATTGAATGAAATCTATTCGAATGTGAAAAGCTCACTAAAAATGTTTTGATTAATTTTAATACCCCCCCCCCCCCTCCGCTTCGTTCCTTTTTCTTTTTATATTTCTAAAAAATAAGTCAGGATTTTCAATATTTTTCTAAATTAAAGAGAGAGAAAGAGCTGAAAAACAAACCAGAAAATGGATAAAAGATCACAAAGAATGAAGAAAATTAATTAATCAAAAAATAAATTTTTTTTCTCTTCTCTTTGAGTTGGGAATAGAGAAAGATACAAATTGGTTTTGTTATTAATTACACTTGCTTACGGCTTTCTATAGGGTGTCTCTGAAGTTTAAATTTTTTAAAAATAAATTGTGTTGTGGACATCAACTCTCTCTTTTAAATTAATTAATATGGTCTCTTTATGGTAATTATAATTAACTGCTCAAATATTATCTCCATTTTATTCAACGTTTTGTATCCGTCTATTTCATATGGTAGCCTTTTTACTTTCTCTTACCTCTATGTATATGTTAATATATATAGAGAGAAAGTATTGGATTCATATAGGCATTTGAGGCCATTTAGATCCCGTCCCCATTTATTTAAATTGATTGGTAGCCAATTCAAATGACATGAATTTTTGTAGTTCAACCCGCGAAGTAGAAGTGACAGTGAAGTAGGCCTACATATAATTATTTTTTGGGGAAGGGGGAGAGTGGGCCCAACTCATTTTTGAAGATTTACCCCCTCCCCCTTTTATAATTTTTTAAAATTAATTTATTGTATATAAATTAATGATTTATTCAATGGGAAATGTTTTATGAAAATTTTTAAAATGTATATAAATTTCGATTTTTCTACTAGACCATTTCAGGGAGGGAGGGGGGCCCTAAAACTGTTGTGTAATAAAATTATATTGGTAAAATTATTAGCTGACAGGGCCCCGAGATTTCGACTGCCTAAGGGCCTCCATCTTGTTTAATCCGGCACTGTTTACAATTCTAAAAAATATATTAGAGTCGCTATGCGACTGGTCTTTTTTTCCTTCTTTAATCTACTTCCTTTAAAACACGTTAATCTCAAATTTACAGCATCTCAGGATCAGAAATCATTTAATGGCTGTTTATTTCTTTCTCTCTGGCGTCTGTCTTTTTGATTTCGTCGTACGGATGTCCGACATTTTTATTATTTTGACAAAAACTTTTACAGTTTTTCCCATAAAATTTTTGTTCCACTTTTTTTGTTTTTTCTCTAACTACTTCCTCTCTCTCTCTCTTTCTAGATATTGACTCAAATTTATAACACAAATATAAATAAATAAATAAAAAAAAAGTAAAAAAAAAAATTGTATGAATTTTAATTGAATCGTAAATTGTTTCATTATTTTGATAGATAAAAAAAAAAGAAACTAAAAATGGGAAATTAAGATTGTAATTGGCAAAGGGATCAGTGTTGAATGCCAGAATGTCTTTTCTTTCTCATTGGTGGGTGCCGGGGCCTGGTATAAATCTAACAATGACGATAAATCATTTGAGAGAGAGAGAGAAAAAAGGAAAGGGGAAAAAATAAAAAGGCCTTTCAAATCAGGGTAAATTACACAAATGGAGGGAGTAAAATGGCTAATGGAATATCAAAAATATTATAATAAAAAATCGCTAGAATTTCTCTAGCTGAAAGGTATTTCGCGAAGAGTAATATCAAATAAAATTGATTGATATATCAAAATATTAACCTGTGTATATTAGCGTGGTCCTTATTATACGTATATACAAAAAATAAAATTTATATTTTCTGTCTCACTAAACAGTTCATACTATGAAACACCTCAATTATGCATTATATTAAAAACAATAAAATAATTATATATTTTCTTTTGTTTCAGGTAAGGAAATTTTTTATTCTACGGTGGAAATTTTTTTCTATACGGCTTCTTATTTTCATAAATCTGTAAGTTAAGTCTTGTTTTTTTTATTTACTTGTTTTTACTTTCTCATACTTATTTTAATATATATGTAGAGAATGTATTTGATTAAAATTCAAAAATCTATTATTAACTTTGCCCATCAATTGTAGGTTGGGCAGGTAAAGTTAAACGCAATCGTATTTTTTAGATGCTCTTTTAAATATATATTCTCATTTCGTCCTTATAATTGTTTGAAGCACATGTGCTAAACTTCAGTTTACTCCTGCACTTCATAGACCCACACACGCACACACAAACACACACACATACACACAGTCTTTTCGGCAACTCAGGCCATATAATACTCTTTACGATACTTGACTTGTATTTAATAATATATATATTTGATATCCAAATGGCTTAAATAAAATCATAGGACTGTCTGGGAACCGGACCTGCGACCCTTGGTATAGGCCAGCTACCGACTACACCACGGCTCGAAGGTCTGTACTTCATAGTAAAGATAGAGAAATAGTTTCCATTGTATCAAAATATAAATATTTTTCTATGTATATAAATTTTACAATAGATCTTGAATTCTAAGATAGGCCTATTTGAGGAAACTAAAAATACGAGGGTAGATAAGTCAGTGATTTTTGAAGATATTTTTTCGGCAAATAAGCGTTTTATTTCACATGTCTCCTTTTAGCTTGATGCATTTAGTCAAACGTTTTTTCCATATTTTTTTAATTTTTTTTTTTTTTTTTTTTCAAATACATTGATTTTCTCAAGATCCTCAAAATAGACGTTTGTTTCAGGGACTTCTTCATTCGATCCATATCTCTTACCGCCCAGCACAGGAAATACTCGTATTTAAATACTCTTAGGTATGAGATTCGGTTCGAATGAAGAGGTCATCACTGAAACAAATGCCTTTTTTTAGGGTCTTTGACTTATCAAACTATCCTCGTATGCCGACACAAAAAATCTGTCAAGCACAGAACACAACTTTCTATCACCGAACGTAAGAGAAAGTTGTGACCATTCACACCAGATTTTTTCAAAATAAACTTTTTTTTTTATTTTTTGATGATTAATAATTTACAAATTATAAATGGAAAGTTCTAATTTTTTTTTTCATTTGGAATAATTAAAGTATAAAAGGATTAATTTTACCCTGTATTAAATAAAACAAAGGATTTATTATTGGTTTTTGGGGTTATTTAGTCCTATCATAATTTTTTTTGTATTAATATTTAAACAAGCAGCAAATGTCATCAATTAAAGTGAAGGCCAACAAATACACCCCAATGATTGATTGACTCTTTGCTACAAAGTTTTCAGTAGTTTAATATATAACTTAATATACGGATAAAATGTTTATCCTTAAAGTAATAAATAGATTAAATAAGGCCCCTCTTTTTTATGTATCTATACTGGATTCTCTTCCATAATAACCCCTAATCGTTCCTTTTGTCGGTATTGTCCGAGACATACTCGACTTCGCTGGCCCTGTGGTTATAGTGTGAAAAAGGAACTTGAGAAAAGTAGATGTATAGCTGGATAAAGGTTATTAATGGGAAACAGGATGAAGAAAGAAGAGCAGCTAGTATTTGTTTCATTTATTTACGGCCCATTAAGCTAACGTTTCGGTCTCGGTCGAGACCATCCTCAGAGCTCATGGGCTGTCAATATGAGACAAATTTTAAAAAACTCAATTATATAATTCATAACCAATAAGTTATAATTAAAGTATATAAATAAATATACACAGGTATAAACAATTGAGTCTATTATTAGAAGAGTAACAGTCGTGTGGTGAGTCAAATCGATTAGGCGGACCACACGACTGTTACTCTTCCAATAATAGACTCAATTGTTTATACCTGTGTATATTTATTTATATACTTTAATTATAACTTATTGGTTATGAATTATATAATTAGTTTTTTAAAATTTGTCACATATTGACTTCCCATGAGCTTCTGAGGATGGTCTCGACCGAGACCGAAACGTTGGCTTAATGAGCCTTAAATAAATTAAGCAAATACTAGCTGCTCTTCTTTCTTCATCTTGTTTCTCATTAAAAATGAAATTGATCAATCTGTATCTGTCAGCTATTTGTGTATAAATCTAGAATAACATTTTACTAATAGTCTAATACATTAACAGGGCAAGTGGAGCGAATAAGCTCTTGCTCTTAGAAATAAAGTTCTATTATAGGGTTTTTTTTTTTTTTTTTTTTTTTTTTTAAAAAAAAAATCTATCAGGGTCGTCATTTCAAATTTGATTGGGTCGGGGGTTCGGATCCCAGGCAGTCCGATGATAAATATTTACCCATGTTTATAAACTTTACATCTTGAATTTTAATATCTCGGCGGAAATTAAATATATGTCGACACGAAAAATCTGGTTTGACAAGCACAGAACACAGCTTTCGATTACCGAATGTCAGAGAAAGTTGTGTGCTGTGCTTGTCACATCAGATTTTTAAAATAGTGATTAGGTTTTATTTTTAGACTATCTATTTTGTCAGTGTTACCTTAATAAATGTTTACTAGCAACTATATCAAAATTATTAGAGTCATTTTTCGAGAAAAATATATAGGCCTATTAATCGATTTGGTTGAAAACCAATGAGCTTACATATTGATTATCATACTCCAATATGCTCGACATAATTAAATTAGAACATTAAATAAAAAAACAAAAGTGGTGGTGGTTGTAACAATAGTAGGAAGCACTGCATGTGTAGAGTATTTAATTTATTTATTATCCTTTCATTCTCTGCAATCATAAATGAAGACAACAACAAAAAAAAATAAATTTAATGGACCAAACGGGGTTTAAAATTCAAAACCTAAATCAATAAGTTAATGTCTTTTTGCTGTCACGTACATAAAATAAATATTGACCAGAATGAGAGAGAAATGGAATAAATAAAAATGGCCGGCGGTGGCTGACCACAGCATTTAGCTGGGCTTGTTAAAACTCTTCAACCCTTAAAAAATACCCATACTCTTCTTCCTTCATACGAATAGTATTTTCTCTCTCTCTCTCTCTCTCTCTCATGAATACGAAAAATCCTCAAACAAACATACATATATAAATAGTATATTAAAAGAATGTGTTTCATTTTCATTGAGTAAATATTAACTCGCAAAATAAAAAAAAAAAAAAAAAAAAGTCTTTTTATGTTTGTGTAAAAGATTAACATGAGGATGAAAAAGGAAAAAAGGTTTATTAATAAAAAAAGAATTCTCTTTTTGTTTTATACATTAATTATTATTACTCATTATCTTGATAATTAATTAATGACGTCGCTTCTGCCCTTTGGAATAAAGACAAGACTCATATTTTATTTTTTCAAGAGTCAATGAATCTCATTCTCTTTATTTGGTCCTAGAAGAGAGGGATTTTGTTAATTATAAGATTGTTTAGTGTGTGCCGAACACAGGATCTCTTACTTCTTTGGGGCTAACAAGAAATTCACAATATTAAGCTTAATAGGAATGAAGAAATGCGTTTGCATTTTTTTGTAAAATATTTGAATAATACTTTTTTAACGACGTAAGTGTAAGTTATAAAAAAAGTCTTGATGAAGACAAGATCATTGTCGAAACATCGTTAAAAAAGTGTAATTAAAATATTTTACACCTAAAAGCCAAGAGGTGTGGTCTCGAATCATAGTCTGTGGATTTATTGAAATCCTTTAAATAGCAAATGAATGGCTGTACCTCAAAAAAATAATATACGTATTGTTTCAAGCCTAAAAGGCCTAAGATTACGAAATGACTTAAAAAACACATGGCCATATTATAAAAATAATTTCGATGGAAAATTTTATTTCTTAAAAACAAAAAAAAGTCGGTGTGTAAAACGCATTGCGCCCTTCGTTGCGTCGCGCAGGGCTTAAAACGCAGTGCGTAACGTTTTAAGCCTGCAGCTAGGAACACTCTTGGTTGCATAACTAACAGGCGACTCCATTAAACATACAAACAACGACTACGTAGTTAGAAAAGTAAGCATCTATTGCAATCTCAAATAGAAATTGCTTAAAAAACGTGAGAACCCAAGAAGTAACAGTTGATGTGACTAGTGGCACATTCGAAAATTGAAAATTATGTCTTGTGCTATTCAACACTTGGGTTGATTTCCTAAACTATAGCCGTAATTTTGAAAGTTGATGGCCAAGCAGGAGAGGACTCCTTTATTAGAAACCCTTAATAAAACTCCTATCATATTTATTAAGGATCTTTTATAATAGCTATTAAAAAAAAAAAAAATTGAAAATCTTTTAAATTCCCAAAAATTGTCACCCAGTCAGTTTCACAATAGTTATGTTCAATAAGAGTTTCCACCTCCGGTGGGTTTGGAAATGACCCATTTCATCAACATCTTTAGTATCTTATTTTTCTGGTAAAATTGTATACCTTGCATAGAACGATTAAACAGGTCGGCTTAGTAATAAATAAGTGGCTGAATTCTGGCTAGTAATAAATTCGGTTAAACAGAATTTAAAAACTTTATTCTTATAGAAATTTCTATTCTTATGAGATCGATTGTTGTAGACAATTGTAGACAACACAAATTTTTCATAAATTTATTAAAAAATAAACCAGGCAGCTATGGATCTAATATATAATTATTAACTGTAATTATTCTTTTAAAGGGTTAATTTTTTTGTACCTATATTTTATTTGAAATATATTTTCACTACTTAATCAAAATTATTCAGGTGGTTAGTTAACTCTTTTATTAAAAAAAAAATAAACTATAAATAGAATAAAATGAAACTTTATAACGTTGAAATGAAAGTTTATATGTAGGCCTATATACTCTCTCTCCCTGTGTACAAGAGATGTGGTTTTTAATTTTCTTTTTTTTTATTATGAATAATAACAAAAAATTCTATTTAATAAAATGAATTAAATAATTATATTTATGATGAAACAAATTTGAATTTAGAATTTGTAATATGAATTTACTAGAGAGATTTTTATTCTGCATTTTTTACAGGTTAAAGAGGCAGGAGGGGGGAGGCATTGTTATCGTTGCTTTGACTCATTCATTCCTCTTGAGATTGAATTCATTCAATACTTGACTTGTCGATAAGTGGAATTATTGTTTTTACTTTTTGTAGCCTACTGGATCAGTTTCTCTTCCAGTGAAATGGAAAAAAAATACTTCAAAAACAAAATTACATTCTATCTAATGTAGTGCAGTTTGAATATATTAAAATTAAATTAAATTTTTTAAAGTCTTTAGTTTCACATGCCGAAAAAATATGGTGTCCCTGTCGCACAGCACACAACTTTCTCTTACCTTCGATAATAGAAAGTTGTGTTCTGTCCTTTTCACACCAGATTTTTCTTTTCTTACATTAAATGGAGGATAGTATAAATTATAAAATTTTTTTTTTTTTTAAACATTCACACTTTTTCTCATTCACACTCACACTCACACACACATTCACACAGTCTTTTCGGCAACTTAGGCCATTTAAGACTCTAGACGATAACCGTTGTAATATATATTATCTATTGTGGGTTGAGGGATTTCTATTTAAGCCATCTGGTATCCAAATGGCTTAAATAAAATCATCGGACTGCCTGGGTCCGAACCCGCGACGTTTGGTATAGGAGGTAGGCACGCTACCTACTACGCCACACCCGGGGGGCTTATAAAAATTTCATTGAGGAATCAAACACCTGATCTCTGTTTCAAGAGGCCTCAAACGAATTGTTGTCTTTAAAAAAATATAGACCGAGTGGGGGGGGGGGGAGAAGGAGGGCGTTATAAAAAAAAACTTCTCATAAGGTTGCTGATTACTGTAGGCTGCGGCCCTAAAATTTTATCCCAATATTCGCTATTTATTTATTTATTTTTGCTTTAACAAGGATCTTTATACCACTGGCAAGCTATTTTATCAAATTGAGATCTACTCGAATAATAAATGTTTGACTGAAAAGAAAAGGTCTGTCTGCTGGGATAGCAAAATATTTTTTAGAAATTCATTGATTGTTTAATAATAAAAAAAATGACCTCGGGCTTGGCGTAGTTGGTACCGCGCCTACCTTGTATACCAAGGCTCGAGGGTTCGGATCCAAGGCAGTCCGATGATTTTATTTAAGCCATTTGGATACCAAATGGCTTAAATAAGAATGCCTGGAACTCCAATTGATATATTTCCAAATAACGGGTATCGTTTAAAGTCTTAAATGGCCTAAGTTGGCGAAAAGACTGTGTGTATGCGTGTGTGAATGGGAAAAAAAGTGTGAGTGTTAAAAAAAACACATTCACACTTTTTTCTCATTCACACTCACACTCACAGACACATTCACACAGTCTTTTTGGCAACTCAGGCCATATAAGACTTTGACGATATCCGTTATTGATTAATATACATATTGGGAGTCCAGGCATTCTTATTTAAGCCTTTGGTATTCAAATGGCTTAAATAAAATAATCTTCGTTGTTAAATAAGCATAAGCCTGCTAATAATAATTATAATAATATGACTGATACATTTTACATTATTATTTTTTTTTGTATCTCTTCACGAATTTTTTTTTTTAAACTCCCGTTCTAGCCAATCCTTCTTCTTCTTCTTCTTCTCCTCCTCCTCCTGATCCCCACCCCCACCGCCTACAAAATAGCATCTATCGTTTTTCCAAATTGTTTTATCATCGGGGCTCTAAGGCTGCTGAATAATTCATGATGGCGTCCAACTTTGGTTATTTATCTTGTTCTCTAAATAGTGAATTATTGATTTCACCCATCTGCTTAATTATATGCCTTCTCTCTCTCTCTCTCGCTACTCTTACCACCACTACCTTTCTACCTCTCCTCTTAAAAGTGTTTTAAATTAAACACAAAATTAATGTATCTTGTAATTATTTGCAAGAGTTTTAATTAGGCTTATTTTCATAGATAAAAAACAATTTATCAAACTCATGAATGCAATAAATTTTCTTTTAGTAAAGTAAATAAATAAATTGTCTATTTTAATTAACGTTACCTTTTACTACTATCATTATATAAAATACAAAAAAAAGCTAACAAAATTCTTAAATGGAGTAACTACTAAACGCATCACAATAAAAGTAGCTACACATCAACAATTAATCGTGAGCTATGTGTATGTGGGACATTTACGTGATACATCACATTCAGAGTGGAGCAATCATTATGGTGTTTATAACATCTCTGTTTTTTACTAATAAAAATTCCAATATTTATTAATTCAAATACCCGAAAAAAGCAAGGGTGTGCCGCAGAGAGTTGAATCTCGGATCCACCAATTTGTACTCGGTTACCACTAGCGGCATTCGGGTATTTGAATTCACTCAGAAAGCAATTTTAATTATCAGGAGAAATGGACTCAAATTCGGCGCCACAAATTTCCTTCTCGAAATTTTTTTTGCTTCGATATTTTGTTCGCCCCAGATATACCGATTTCCGAAAGTGCCTGGCCCGCCAGAGGCAGGTCACTTACAGGTCTTTGCCCATGCAAATTTTAAATGCCCAATCGCTTTATATGAAAAGCCTAAGATAATAAATAATTTCGAAAATCAGCTAAAAAGATTTAAACGGTGTTAAGATAATACAGTCTTTAACAAATACAAAATAATATAGGCTATAATTTACAATTCCTAAAAGAAAATTCATTAATTTATTAATTAAACGCGATAATAATTAACTCTCAAAAATGCGATACTATGAATGAAAATTACTATGAAATAATAATAAACTGTAGAAAATAGGCAATAAACCCTTAAATAAATAATAAATCTTACCCTTAGTTAAGAGAAAGTTGTGTTCTGTGCTTGTCACACCAGATTTTTCGTGTCAACATATATTTAGTTTCCTCCGATATATTAAAATTCAAGATGTAAATTTTTTTTTTTTTTTTTTTAATTCCCCCTTTTCGGCTGCAGAGGCCATTATGGTTTTAATTTCACATATATTAAATTTATAATACCGATGGCTACCGGGGGACGTTCTACACGCTGATTTCTGGGGGTCGCCAATCCCAGATTTCGCCGCGCTTGGCATTGCTTAACAGCAACTATTGTGGTGACTGTTGCTCTACTCCGTTGCCAGGCCCCCCGGCCGATGTAAAATTTATAAAGATGGGAAACTATTTATATTTTGTTACTATGGCAACCATTTCTCCTATCCTTCCGTTGAAGTACAAGAGTAAAGTGTGCTTCAAACAATTTTGAGAGCAAAATGAGAATATACATTTGAAAGACCATCGAAAAAATTGATTTTTGAATTCTAATCAAAATCGTTTGAGCGAATTTTGAGAAAGGTGTGTGCTGTGCGACCAGTTACACCAGGTTTTTTGGACTCAGGGGACCTCAAAACATGTATATCCATCAAAATCTCGACATCGAATTTTTGACTTGAATTCAATACTTTCTCTATATATATATATATGTATATTAACATATACATATAGGTAAGAGAAAATAAAAAGTCAATTGATTCAAAATTTCCATAGGTTCTGTGTATTTTAAATGTTGACTGTTTGAAATAAATTATGGTTATTTTTCAAAATTTTAATCTCTTATTTGGATATTTTATACTAAAGGGCTGTCTTAAGAAACATATTTACATTTTTCTTTATTAAATCTTTTATTTAAAAAAATAAAAAAAAATAAAAAATTGAATATTTATTATTTAAATAAAAATGGATCGTTTTTTATTTTAATTCGTTCATAATAATACGGCGACCCGATTAATCCTGGCGCGTACCTTCCACGTGGCAGCAAAATCATTTGAGAACATGCCCGTGAGGAGTGGGGATGAATTCAATTAATACGTCATTACCCCCACTCTTTTCGAAGTGCTTAGACTCGAATTCTAGCTGAAATTCGTCATTCTCTATTATGATTGGTCAAAATTTTGGCCTATCTCTCTTTCAAGAGCCCTATTCTCTTATGCAAACCGGCTGCTGTCTCAGTCGCCACAGTGGCTACTTGTAGTGAACATTAGACCTGTGTTAGTGTATATAAAGTGTGCATCCAACATGGCGTCTTCTTAGCGGCACGCTCGTGTCGCGGAGCATTCTTCTTTAGTTTGAAAGGTATTTTACGTTTTATATTTAAATCGTTGATTAAATTTAATTAAAATAAGATTAATAAGCAAAATGAAATATATTTTTTAATTAATATTTTACATTTTTATGTCAAAAAAAAAAAACTTTCTCACGTTCTATTGATCAGTCAAGCTAAAGTTGATTTTTCACAAATACGTAACAATTAGGATATTATTAACTAATACCTTTACTGAATGGATTATCCATTAATATATTTCAAAGCATTATTCTCTCATGAATTCTCTCTCTTGTTAGTAGACTATTTTTTATTTTTTATTATTTTTTTTTTTTTTTTATTTCTAGTCTCAAGAAATTCTCTCCTCTCCCAACATTATTTTTTACTCATCTAAAAAGTTTTTAGTAATTTTAAATAAATTTCTTCCTTTAATCGAATTATTTTTGCATTTACCCTTTTCTTTCTATATTATTTGTCTCAAACTAGCACAGGGTTTCCCAAAGTGTGGGTCGACAAATATTTTACTTCTTTTACTAAAATTTTAAATGAATAATCAAACAAATAACTTGTTTTTATTAAAAAATAATCTTTTTTTTTCATAACGTGGGTCTTGAAAAATTTTAAAACCTCGTACCAGGCCGCGGTCAAAAAAAGTTTGAGGATCTCTGATCATCACACTTATCCTCATTGTAATTCCATATTTCTATCTTCATTGCGATATATTCCGGTACAAAACAACTCATTTAAATTAAATTTTTTAAATAAATGAAAAATATTAATAGGACCGTAGAATAAAAGCCAGCATTTGATGGTTTTTATTCTCCGGTCCTATACATATACGTATGATCCAGCGAAAAAACTTCTAATTGAAAAATATTAATTTTAAATGGAAATTTTCCCTATCCATCTACAAGTCATAACTTGTTTGATTCCTCCGGCTTTTTATCATATTTTCTATAAATGATTAATTATAAAAACGTCCATTCTTTTAAATTCAATTTATTTTATTCATTACATAATATAAATTTATTATTATATATAATTATCAAAATGAACCTACTGTATAAAGTGGTCTGTCTGTGATGTGTTAACAAAAAAAGTAAGGAAATCTGGTGTGATTGCTCGCACCAGATTTTTTTTACTTTGCCTTTATATGTATTGCAGAAAGTATTGTATTTATGTCGAAGATTCAATGTTGAGATTTTGATCATGTTTTGAGGTCCCTTGATTCGAAAAAAGTATGCACCGGAATATGTCTGCATGTGTGAATGTATTCAAAATAAAGCACTTAGAAAATGAACTAAGCCGATACAAAAAATCTGGTGTGACTGGTCGCACAACCCACAACTTTCTCTTTTCTTCACACTTTTTACTATATATTGTTAATATCAATATATAGAAAGTATTGCTTTCATGTCAAAAATTCGATGTTGATATTTTGATGGAAATACACGTTTTGAAATCCTCTGAGTCCAAAATAGTCGGTCCCGAAAAATGGCCTGTTCATGTGTGTATCGGAGTGTCTGTTTGATTGCGTTCAGAATTTCCAAAGAGTACTAGTACTTTTCCTATACACTTTTTCAGTTTTTTTTATTTTTCTCAAAAATCGGTCTAACGATTTGGATTAAAATTAACAATTCAATTATTTTTTAAATGCTCTTTAAAATATATATTCTTATTTCTCTCTTAAAATTGTTTGAAGACCACTTTCTTCTTGTACTTCATAAGAAAGATAGGAGAATGGTATCTTCACACTTTTTACTAACAAAATATAAATATTTTTCATTTAGCTATTTATTTTATTTTATTTTTTTTTTTTTGGCTTTTCGGCATCTTAGGCTTTAAACGATACACAATTATTTGGAAACGATATTTTAGGGGGTTCAGGCATATTTATTTATACAATTTGGTAACCAAATGATTTAAATAAATTCATCTGACTGCCTGGGGTCCGAACCCGCGCCCCGTGACTTCTAGACTATCATTATTGACATTTGCCAACAACTTAGGCCGTCTCGGCCACGGGAGGAGGGGGATATTTTTTAATAAATTTTACATCTTGAATTCTCATGTAACGTACAGCCGGAAACTAAATAGTATATGTCGACACAAAAAATCTGGTGTAACAAGCATGGAACACAACTTTCGATTACCTAAGATTAGAGAAATTCGTGTGCTGTGCTACCACTCGTACCATATTTTTAATTATTAATTTTTTAAAAATTTCATATACCCCTACAGATATAAACATAAATTTTTTTGTTGCATTTTTGAAAGAGTAATAAATTTATATTTTTAAAAATCTGGTATGATTGACTGCACAGCGCTCAACTTTCTCTTTTTTCGGCTGCAGACATAGGCGTAACTAGAGAATTTGGCTGTGGGGGGCCATGGGACCAGCTATCCTCCGGGGGGGCCTGGAAAGCCCAATTTTTCAATTTTTCTTGGAGCAGGGAGATTTCTGGGGGGGGAGCAGGCCCCCCCAGCACCCCTAGTTACGCCCATGGCTGCAGAGGCCGACTTATATAAATTTACTTATTTAGATACAACTTTCTCTTATCTTAAGTCATTGAAATAAAAGTACTGTATTCATTGGCGTAGCCAGAAATTTTTAATGGGGGGATCAAGAAATTTTTTTCAAAAATTTAAGATTATTTTAGGGTATTTATAAATCATTTTGGTTTGTTTTTTTAGCTAGAGTAAATTATTATCTTTTACTTTCTCTTACCCTATGTGAAATATAATTTGTATTAAATATCTAGTCATGACTTGGGTCCCATGAGGGGGGGGGGGGTTGAACCCCCAAACGCCCCCCCTGGCTACGCCTATGACTGTATTGTACTTTGCGATTTTTTAATTTTGTTTAAAAATCTACACATCGTATAATAATAATTTAAAAGACTACTGAAATAGTATAAATATAAAAAATTCAAAATAACATAGAATTACACAAAAAGCCAGGTGCATATATTCATACAACTATACCCGTAATAGTATGCCTAATAGATAAACAGACTCAAAACTAAGAAAATAATTTCGAATATTTTCGCCTTTTTATGGGGCTGCCCGCGTGTCTGCTTGAAATGCCAATCAGTCACTGCGTAACCCTGTTGTTCATATTCTAATAAGAGATAGATTTGGACTTTTTTAAATTCCAGTTATATAAATAGAAAATCGTGCTCCGTAAATACTTTGATTAATGATTTATATTACTCGGAGGAGGCTAGACTTTCTCTCTCAACACATTCAATAAATCCATTTTGTTTTTACAATTTTTTTTTTTCTATTTTTCTCTCTCTCTTTTTTGCTCTCCTGGAACCGAATATATCAACAAAAATTTTTTCTAAGCCATTAACGAACATTTATTTTTTTTTCCACCAAAAAGAAAATAACATTAAAAGGGTTTAAAAAATATCTTTGCTCGTTTTTTCTTTTTAAATTTTATATAAATATAGTGATAATATGATTCCTGGGCTCACATCTGATGAGTGCTTGAATGTTTACTTTATTCAAATACTAAGACTTGCCATTTCTCCAGATTATTTTTTGATTCTTAATGAAATACTTTTATGTTTTCTTTGTCTTGTTGTAAAGAAAATGTGACGCACAGATTTAATACCTATTTATAGAAATATAATTCTATTTATATACTCTGAATGATCCATTTTGCTATATATAGTATCATCAGGTGCTAAAACATTTAGTTTGCATAAGGGTATACCACATGTTTTGGATGTTAAATTATATTTCCAATTACACAAATATTATCAAATTAAAATTAGAAATCATTTAAAAATGTATTAACAATTTATAGGCGTGGTAGAGGAAACCTTTGTGTAAACACAAAAGAAATGAAAGCTTTATAAAAAACACATGTTAATAGAGATACATTATATTTAAAATTCAGAATCTTTTTTATTTTTATTATTATTTATTTTTGGCTGTTGACCAAGAAATTTTCAACTTTGGATATTCCGATATTTGGCCTCTTCTGATGTTTTAGCGGATCTGATGATGACATTTAGAGGAATTGATCGTTCAGAACATCTTAATAAAATTATATTTCTTTAAATTTAACTTTGTTTTTTCATTTCATTTTAAATCAAAAGAAAATTCAAGGTCTAAATGGCTTCAGATGCCGAAAAAAAATGATTTTAACTTCTCGTGTATAGAGAAATTATTGCGATCATGTCAAAGATTCGATGTCGTGATTTTGATGGATATCAGGGGCGTATATAGAAATTTTTTTCGAGGGGGGCCAGAACTCAAAAATTTTTCTGCGAAAATATTTTTTTTTTTTAAGAAATTAAATTTTTTTTCACACGAAAATTTTTGAGGAACATTTTTTCCTTTGCGGAACCAAAGTTTTCCATCCTGCGGAAAAATTTGTTGCACTGATGTCTGTATATCCCTATATATGTATATGTGTTTGGGAAATTTCGGGGGGGGGGCGGGCCCCCGCCCCCCCCCCCTTATATACGCCCCTGATGGATATACACGTTTTGAGGTTCCCTGAGTCCAAAAAAGTGGGTCCCGGAAATTGATCTGTCTGTCTGTGAACAAATTATCTCAGAAACGAAAAGAGCTAGGAAATTGAAACTTTGTATTTGAGCTAGGCACATTACCCCCCCCCTGGGGGGCCCAAGAGGTGAAAATAAGCTTTTGAACAAAATCGGCCAAAAAGTAGCCTACTAGTAATTTTCAGTTTTTTCGATTTTCTCAAAATTCGCTTCAACGATTTTGATTAAAATTTATAAATCAACTATTGTCAATATTTTTTTGATGCTTTTTAAAAAGTATATCAGTGAAATTTTTTTTTGAAAATTGCTTGAAGTACGCTTGATTTATGTGGAAGCATTCGTAGCTCAGCGCCATCTATAAATCGCTTGGTCTGGTTTGGAACTTAGGTGCTAAAGGCAACTAAAGATATCTTGACACAAAAAAATCTGGATTCACAAGCACAGAACACAACTTTCTCTTGCCGAAGGGTAAGAGAAAGTTGTGTGCGACCAGTCACACCAGATTTTTTGTTTTGTTTTAAATAGCCATCCAATTCCATTTTCTAATTAAAAACCAAGTGTGAAAAAGATTTAATCTGTTTTTTTTTTCGTTTTTCAATGAAAAAATAAATAAAACAAAGGCCTTTTCTATTGGCTCTCTCTCTCTCGAGTCCCTTTGACACGATTCGATATTCAAAAATCCATCGGTTGTAGTGATGGTGTTGTTTGTATTTATGTGCGAGGAGGGCCTGGGTGGCAACGGGGTGGGCGTAGTAGCAGTGTCACTCACCATCGGCCTTCTATACCGGTCAACCCTCTCGCTACTAAGCGCCCTTTTGTGTTCCTTGCCTTGTTTATTAACAATACATTGTTTTAGAGTTTACATCTCGACACAAAATTTTAATTACTATTAGTGTTAAACAATGAATAAATGAAAGATAACACCGTGTCTAGAAATACACATACAAATATATTTATATATATAGGCCTAATTGAATTACTTGAAGTTGATAGTTGAATTTCCATTATTCAATCAATCAATCAATTAATAATTTTTTGTAGATTGAGATGGAAAATTCAAAATTCAAATATTTTTCGGCAACTTAGGCCGAAGTTAGACTTTAACGTTACACATTATTTGGATACGATATATTTTAAGGGGTCCAGTCACATTTATTTATACCATTTGGTATCCACTTTTGTTTTTAAAGGAAGTACAGCGCAGCTTTTTGTTTAATCAGAATGCTGGGGCTGTGTAAATTTTCTAAAAATCGATTAAAGTGACTCTTAACTATAATTCCTAGCTACTTAATGCAGCTCCAATTAAATCAAAACTTTTATCACTTCTTTAATTTATGATATTTTATCATATTTATAACATAATAAAAAAGTTTCTTATCAAATATTCTCATGAGAAAAAGAAGGGAATTTTTTGATATTAAAAAACTTAAGATTTTTTTAGTTTTAATATAAAAAACTAACGAATTATGTACCCCATTTATATTAATTACAAATAATGATTTTAATTATTATTTAAAATCTTTTTCGGCATCTAAGGCAATTTAGTTATTTCTCTAAATTAGGGGGGGGGGGGGGGGGGGGGGGGGGGGGGGGGGGGGGGGGGATTGGTAACCAATACAACTTACAAGTTAGTAAAAAACGGGAAGCAAACGTCTATTCTAAAAATTGAGATCTCTACCTCTGTGGTACTGTCACCTTATTAATTAATTTCATTATTAATATTATTTGAAATTCCTATCGGGATCCCCGATTATAAGGTGCTTAAGTGAACGGAAAACACACACCTCAAACCCAATCGGCCTCTGACCGTAGCCATCTACCCTGTGAAGTTGCGTTATTTTCTATCTCTAACTCCTTCTCCTCCTGCGTTCGTTTCTAGCTATTGAACTAATCCTTATTCCTGGTTCCACCCGGTTCCTTTTATCCAACCTCTTCTATGCTAGGGCAGATGTCCTAGTTTGAAGACGGACTCCCTTCAACACCGGCTTGTAGCCCACTCTTTTCTAAGAATGCATAACTGAGAGGGAACCTTCTTTAAGTCCTTTATACAGGACGGGATGTCACAGGAACTCCCTCTCCTCGTAGAGTTGTCGGGGCTATTGTGTTGAGATCCAATATTCCAATCCAATGCTATCTTGAGGATTTGTTTACATTAAACATTTTTTTTTTTTTTATTTAATGAAAAAATCCCACACGCCCAAGATTTGAACTAGGATCTTCTTTGTAGAAGCCGAATCTCTAGCCCGCTACACCAGCGAGCCCCTATTAATTTTATATATTAACGAAGTATTAGCTAAGACTTTAAATACCCAAATGTGAATTTTCTGTGGGTTTAAAATTGAAAAAAAAAAAATCGAAACTTCCTTTCACTCTTTGATTTAGCTACAAACATTTTTTATTATTTTGGCAATCGTTCATTTGTTTAAAGACACATCTCTCTCCCCCCTCTCTTTTACAGAGAAAACCAAATAAACAATAAATAATGTTAAAAACATTTTTTATAAAAATCTTTCAATAATATTTATTTTTTGATTTGTTTTAAGATTGAAAACAAGCAATCCAATCACTCACTCTCTCTTGCATTGAAATGCCTAATGAGGTAATTGTATGTGCGTTTACCAGCTGTGACACCGCCACCACCCATATATAGGCTAAATTAGGGGGGGGTGGGAGGGGAAGTAGAACATTAACTTGTGTGTACGAACCCTGTGATTAGTACCAGCTGACCATATTCAAGTCCTTATCATTCTTTATGAGCTCTCGTTGGTTTATTATCCTCATAATAGCCTAATCAAAATAAATTATACTATTGAATCGAAATTACTCAGAGATTCAAAGAGATAGGTATTTACTTATCAAATATACGTGTATATAATGTAATCATGATAAATAACTTTTATTTTTCGTTTATGATTATCTCAATTAATCTCTAAATAATAATTTTGGGAGAGCTGGCACAATGTATTTGGGTCTATGTATATGTAGGCCTATAATTAAGATTCCTCTATTTTATCCACCATTTCGTTCATAAATCTTTTCATTAAGAAATATATCATAAAATGTTATTTATTAAACAAATCTCCGACTTTTCTTTAATAATAAATTCTTCTCTTCTCTGATTAAAAAATAGATTAAATTCAATAGAAAAATAGGGAAAAAATGTGCATTCTTATATTTAAAGGATCTGAAGATGGTAGCACATATTTCCCGAAATCACTGGCATAGTTGAATATCATCATTACTATAAATAAAGCGTTAGCCGCTCACTTCCGTGTATGTGCCTATTTGATCGCTGATTGACCAGAGTGAGAGGAAGTGGAGCGTGTGAGGGAAATTTAAAACATTAACTCAGAGAGGAAAATTTAAAACTTTGTCCAGCAATTGCGAAATTTCTAAATAGTGAGCAAGAATAAATTTTATGCATCAAGCGGGTTCAGGGGGCGCAGTGGAAAAGCAAAGGCGGACTTTTCCACTTGTACTATATATAAATTATTATTTGAATTTTATATTCTTGATTGATGATCAATTAAAAAAAGCCTGGTGTGACTGGTCACACAGCACACAGACCATATTGCGAAAATCTCTTTTTTGAACTCAGGGGACCCCAAAATGGGTATATCCATCGAAATCGAATTTTTGACATAAAACCAATACTTTCTCTTTACATATATACATACAGTATATATGTAGATAAGAGAAAGTAAAATGAATGAAAATTGTTTAAATATTTATTACTAGTATTGTTTAAAATGAAAAGGTTTTCCAAAATAGAAACTTGACAAATTTAGTATTGATTAGTTGAGGCGATGACGGTGTTATACACAAACATAAATATGAATGTAGCCTACTTTATATAAAACATCAACATGAAAGTTATTTCATTTTTAACGAAGTCAATCATTTAAACTCTAATGAAATGGACATAAGCTGGTATTATTTTGTTTAATTGTTTTTAAGGCCCCGCATAAAATGACCCTCATTAATCACCCTAAGATTAGTTTAATACTAATTTATGTTCTACCCTGTATGTATACCTCTATACATACGTATATGACTAGGATGGATAATTCCGAAATAATTCTCATCAAAATATAGCATATTTCTATCTTCTATTTATTTTAATTTCTATGTAGAGCCTATATCCGATATTAATAATCAAATTCAATACCGATTTAAATCTTGAATGCTAAAGTCAAATTAAGTGAAGTGTTTTGTTCGATTAAACCATGTGATGTGATTGTAATTATTTCACGAAAATAGTGCTCCTTTTTTAGCAACTTACTGTTTAAAATTCGAGATATAAAAATTATTGCTATGCCATTTTTTTTGGAGGGGGCGACCTTCTTGTACCTCCGGGGGTGGGGGGGGGGCGCAAGTCAATGTAGTTACTCCTCTGATTCAGACAATTATTTCGGTTCGATATATTAAGTTATTCTTAATCCATCTTCATGATGATCAAGGGCGGATACAAGGGTGGGAGGGAAGCAAAGAGGGTAATTACGCCCCCCCCCCTAAATTTGAGAAAAATATTTTTTTTTTTGTAAATTAAATTTTATTTTGAATATAAAATTTTAAAAATTAATACTTAAAAATTTGACTTGTATACTGTATATATTCTGGTAAACAAGTACAGAATGCACCTTTAAATTACCAAAAGAAAAAAAAAATTCTGTGCTGTGCGTTTCTTTAATGTTTCTCACTTTGTTAGTAACTTGCACGGTTAACTTGCATATAAGGGGAAGTGAGTTTTATTGGTGTAGATCGAGGGTCCGGTGGCCTGGTGCAATGAACAGCACACCGATGCCCCGCATAGGCTGGAGATCCTGGGTTCGATTTCTGGGGGTGTTTGGTCTCGCCAATAAATCACAGTCATGTTAAACATATTTTAACCTTAAGATGTGTCTGGTCGTCGATACAAAATGTTTTTTTTTTCTTGTGATTCCTAAATCGAATTTACTGTCTTTCAAAATTTATTAGTATAAATTTTGGTTTAATATAAGAATTCAAAAGAATACACAGATTACATTAAACAATTAGTCTTTTGAAAAGTGAGACAGGCTGCTTGTTCTACTATCACACAATTGGTTGGTTTGTTGTTTCCTCAAAGAATTGCACAATAGGTGGAATTGGAATGGATTGCTAAATAGTAGAAGGAGGGTTCGATTGTGAGGGACACATCGGGTCATCAATCAGCCCTCTCTTTGAATTCTGTCTGTGTGTGAGGGTGTCAAAGAAAACACCGAACGAATTAACTAAACATTTGAACTACATGGGGGCCCAATAATACTCACTCACTCACTCCGACACATGCAAACGAGGCTTGAAAAATATCCACGTTAAAATAAAAGTCCTGTTTTTTTTGCTTCTGTTTTGTTCTTTAATTTTAAAGTGTGTTGTGGAAACATTTTATCTCTAAGCTAAAAAGGATTGTTTCGTCATGAATGATTTGTAGCTATAATATTATAGTCATGCTGGTGTCTATTAAACTGTAGGATTTGATGCGTTTTTTTAATATCTCATATTTTCCGTAACATATAAAAATACGAGACCAAAATTTATATCTAAGCTGAATTGTACATTTATTTTTTTCACAGTTAAAAAATTTCTATTTGTTTGAATCATATACCAGTATATAGTATATATAGAAAGAGAGAGAGAGAGAGATTCCATTTTCTCAAAAGTCCAATAAGCCACAACTATCCTATTGTTCTTTACTGTTATTATCGGTTAAAGTCTACAAATAATAAAATTAGCTATATTTTTGAATTTGAATATTATACATTAACCTATTAAAATTTTAACGATTTGAAAAAAAAAGATTTTAAAAATTTCGAAAAAAAAAATTGTAAAAATTTTGCAAATTTACCTTAAATAGCCTTTTTTCATATATTGACTATTTTTCTTAAAATTAAAAACTATATAGAGTGGTCCTGCCAATAGGTTAGAAAAATTAAAAGAGACAAACTGAACAATACAAAATAGTCCTGTCACTTTTTTTTTATAAAAAAAAATTCGATTTAATAAAAAAAAGAGAAATATTGATAAAAAAAAGAAGAGGAGAAAGAAGTGTGAGAGAGAGAGAAAGAGAGAAATTAAATTAGGAAAAGGGAAAAATTTAAATGATGTGTAAATGGGTTCGTGACTAAATAAATCTCTCTAATCAAATAATAAAATTTAATCTTGTCATTAGAGAAAGTGAAAAAAGCAGTAGTCTCGTCATCACGTGTTTTATATATATATATTTAAATAAAATTAACCTAAGTTGAAAAAATGTTTTTTTAAATGATTATTTAAACTTAAAATTAGAATCGATTTTTTTTGCATGAGAAAAAATCAGGTGTGACTGGTCGCACAGCACACAACTTTTTCTTACCTTCGATAATCGAAAGTTGTGTTCTGTGCTTGTCACACCAGATTTTTGTGTCGACACATATTTAGTTGAACATTTGAATTCAAGATGTAAAATTTATAAACAGAAAAATATTTATATTTTCTTACCATGGTAACTATTTGTCCTATCTTTCCTTTGAAGTACAAGAGTAAAGTGATCTTTATAAGATTCCAAGGGCAAAATGAGAATATACATTTTAAAGAGCATCTGAATATTTATTGATTTTTGAATTTTAATTAAAATCGTTGGAGACTCATGGAGCTTGGAGTAGTTTGTAGCGTGCCTGCCTTCTATACCGAACGTCGCGGGTTCGGACCCCAGGCAGTCCGATAATTTTATTTAAGGCATTTGGATACCAAATATATTAACTTATAGGCCTATACGTAAGGGAAAGTAAAAAGGAAAAAAGACGTTTTTTTTTTTGAAATTTTAATAATATTAATAGTTACTAATTTTTTGTGTGTGTATATTTCTCCCCTAAATACGTAAAATATCCCTCTCACTTGGTAATGATCATTTAGCAATGCATGAAATGTGGCAGGGATCAAAGAGAAACGACCAAGGCCAAGGAGCCCTTAGGGCAAAAGAGAGAGACCTAACCCTTGCCAAGGGCGGGTCAGTAACCAGTCCTTCAAACTCTCTCTCTCTCTCTTGGCTCCCTTTAGTACGGCAGCTGTGTGTTAATAAGACGACGATGACGACGCTGGGCGTCGCCGCTAACGCGAGTTTCATTGCCTTTGTATGTGCAGGCCACATCGTCCACAAGATTAATCGTCTTTTTATCTCCCCTCTCCCTGCAAATGACTTACAAATTGCACACACATACATCGCCTGTCTGTCTGCTATAGATAAATAATATTAATAATAAAAAATAATTATAAAAATAATAAATGAAAAGAGAGAGCGTTGAATTGATTTTAGATTAATGATTGTTTTAAAAACAAAAGTCGTTTTGTTTTCAACGAGAAGAAACAACAACAAAACAAAAACAACGAGAGAGAGAGGACCAAGCAAATCAATATTGGGCAAGTGATCAAAAAACATCCAACACATCTTTTTGACGTTGAATTATAACATTTTATCCCAATCTTATAGAGATACATAAAATTTTCCATATGTTGTTTTATGAACACTTTAGGAAATTTTTTTGGAATGTGGTATGAATAACCACATCACAAAACTTATTTTTCAGTGATATTTTAGGCAAGGAATAAAAATAAAAAAAATTTATTCCACTTTGTCAACGTTTCATGTGATTCAAAATAAATTTATTCTTCTTCTTCGCCTTAATCCCGCGGTGCGGGGTCGGCAGTCATGGTTTTTGCGAGCGGGAAGAAACAGTGGCATCATTGGGGGGGGGGGAGCAGAGGAGGGCATTTGCCCCCCCCCCCAAGGGCTCTGATTTTTATAAAATTTTATATTATTCTAAATAAAATTCTCCAAAATACATCTACGAGTATACAAACTGTACAAAATTAAACAATTAATTAAATTAAATATGTTTTGGCCAAATTTGAGTACCCATTTGTAAGTAAATTTTAAGAAAAAAAAAATGTTTGCCCCCCAAGAAAAAATTTGCCCCCCCCCAAGAAAAAGTTGAAATGACGCCATTGGGAAGAAATAGAACAGGCCGGCTCGTCGCATGGTCTGACGCCTGTTGAAAATATAGAAGAGAAGGGACTGACATGCAAAGATCAGAAGTACTGGCAGTCCCAGCTCGGATAGCTCGTGGCTCACGGACCCACAAGATGTGGGTCCCAGAGCTTGCGAAATAAATTTAGTAGCTACTAAAAAAATGAATAAAATAATTTGATTTTCGGTTTAACTGTGTTTTATTTGTAAAACTTACAACGTTTCGGCCACTCATTATGTAGCTTCTCCAATTCAGTTAAGATTATAAAGGTTATTACAGCTATGAAAAACATATCCTAAACAAGTATTTGTAAGTCCCGCAGGTATCCGTGGTATGTCTCTCGGCGCTACCTACCTTTATCGCTTATTTAAATTAATAAATACTTGTTTAAATGTACTTCATAATTACTTGATGGACCAAAAAAGTGATATATAATATATATATAATTCTTTATTTGTTATATATAGTAATGATTACATTTATTCATCTGTTTAGTGCACACATGTAATAACCTTTGTAATTTGTACTTGAAAAAGGCCACAGAATGTGTGGCCGAAACGTTGCAAATTTTTACAAATAAACCACAGTTAAACCGAAAATCAAATTCTTTTATTAATAATAACAACTGAGAAAGCCTGAACTCTAAAATACTAAAAACATGGTTATATTTCATTTCATACAAGAGGCAAATCGCGCCTTCGGCGGGCTTTCCCACTTGCCAAGGTGCTGCGCCCCCTGGGCCTTCGGCGAAAGTTTTGAATATCCCTCTCTGACTTTAAGTTTTAAATTTCCCTCACTGATTCAACTTCCTCTGTCTCTGGCCAATCAACGAGAGAGAGTGGTAAACAGGAACATAACTGGCTAGTGCTTTATGATGATACTGTACTTCACGTTGTATTTCATAACAAGAGACATCAGCCCTCTTCTTCTTGGGGTGACTGTTATAGCAATTCTTCGCCAAGGACGTACTCTCACTCATCGCTATCCTCATTAATGAAGTTATAAAGTTTAAAACTCTTCAATTAGATAAATATTTTATGTTCTCGGGTTCATTATCATCCACTTGTCTCACTTGAGTTTTTTCTAAAGTCATTTTCAGCATCTGACACCATTAATTAATTGGTAACCAATATAATTTGAATAAATTTTTCTTGCTCATTTAGAGAAAAGTCTGTTTTGAATGAGACTATACACTACACTTCATTGAACTTTTGACCCTCTCACCACATTTTAATGATATTTGTTACAATGTTAACATTTAAATTCCACAAATTCCAAAGATTTTATTTGAAATTTTAAAATCAACTAACTAATTAAATTCAAACTGAAATTCCTGAAACTTAAAAAGTTCCCCAATATACAGTAGTTGCTGATTTCTTTTTTTGTAGCTTTGAACTCCTAGCTTGGGCGGCGATAGCAATATCAAAGAAATTTAAAACAAGACTTTATGCTTTGTTTTTGTATAGTAAAAATCAGAAAATAACACACTCCTAGGGAAATATTTTTGTGTCTTCGAAAACTCACTCTCCCCTTTATTATTATGTCACTGGAACTCCCCCCCCCTCTCAACTGGTTTCTTCCCATCTTTCATTTTGCTTGGAACGTGTACGATTTGTTTATTTTTCACTAGTCTTCATTCGCAGTCACATTGTTCTATAATAAAGCAAGGTTGTGTTTTTGTTATATAATGAGTTATATAATTAAATATTTATTAATTCATATACCCGAAAAAATAATGGTGTGCCGCCGGGAAGGAACTTTCCTATAGATTGGATGAGTTTTTTTTAAAAAACCTTTCCCCAATAATTACAATAAATATTTTTAACTTGTGATTTTTGTACTCAGCAAACGATATAATTATTTATTTAATTTAACAAATTAAACTGTATACCACAAGTAATTTTTGTCATCAATATGATATAATTATTCCACATACGTAAAATGCATTTTATTATTACTTGAATTATCTTCAATAATTTTTCTTTTGTTTCAGGTAAGAGGAATTTCTGCTCTTTTATTCTTCTTTTAATGGTATTCTTTTAATGGTGAGTTGAATCTACATGTCGGCCTTTCCCCTTTAATTCCCCCTGGGTGTATCTTTTCATATTTAGAAATATGGAATGTCACGTTTTAGTGTTTCTAAATATTTCACATAAACGCAGGTGTTTATTTTTGTATAATTTAAGCATTTCTTGTTAATTTTATAACTGAGACACTCTGGATAACGACTTCGTAATCTTCTATCGATATACAATTTCTTTTGAGTGTGTTTAGAAAAATAAAGATGAATATTATTTGAATTCGCTTAAAGAAATAAGTATTTTTTTTTTTTTTTTTTTTTATTTTCGATTTGTAAGTGAGTTGTATGGGTGTGTCGCTTGGGATATAAATTCAATTGATTAAAGCAAGTTGGGATAATCCTGAGGGACAACAATTTGCTTTGGCTTCGGGGACTTAAGTCGCCTTCAAAACATGACTTAGCCCTGAGAGCCCACCTCCCTGACTAGCGCTTAAGTCCGCACTTATCCGGCTGCGCTTGTGCCTCTCTCGCTCTCTCTCACCTCGGGCTTACTTAAATATGGTTGGCACCCCCAACGACGACGAACAAGTTTGCTAAAGAAAAGCCTTTACAGCCCTTCTAATAACTGGGATTAAATACACAACACCTATACAGGAAAAAAAAAGAAAATAGTTGGAATTACACCTAAGATATTTGAGATGTTAAATAGAAAATAAAAAGATTCTCTTTTGCTCCTTATTTAAAGTATACCGTATTTTAAATGTTACCTAAATTAGGTCAACGAAAATGTTCTTATGATTAAATGTATTTAAGCTTATTATATACAACTTTTTGAGAGTCCCCCTAAAATCCCCCCAAAATCCGTTAATATTTACATTCCTATTTTCAGAGAAATAAAGTTCTCTCAAACTGGTTATTCCCAGATCTTGAAAATTTAAAATATAGTTTACATATACAAGAAGATTAGTAGACCAGATTTGATGGACCAGTCTTATATCATTTTGTTTTGCAGATATTTTGACTGTCATCAGATCTGGTTTTTCAAAAAAAAAATATAATTTGCGGGAGGACTCATGTCAAAAATTGTGTAAAAACTTACTAGCGAGTGTTTTGGATTCCAAAGGCCCGCGTGCCTGCATCAAATTTTTGTAATGTATAAGTCCAGGCGTGATGGTTTAAATATCTGCAAAATAAAGATAATAATTATTCTCACCGTTTAACTAATTTTTGAACCTTAAATCTAAAAAAATAGTTGCATTTTTATTTTAAAATAAATAATATTTAAAAACTTCCCTTCCCACCGGCTTTCAAAATGAGATCGACTCTAGGGAAACAATATACAAAATACAATACAGAATGCATAGAGAGTAGGCATAAGTTGGCCCTGTCTATGTTGTTATTGTCGGTATTGTTCTCTATTTTCAATGGACGACATATGCTACCGTTGCTGTTACACTCATTCACTGAGTACTATTCCAATTTCTAATCTATTACTGTTATTGTTTTTCCACTCAACTAGACAATAACTTTATAAAACGTTCAATTTAACAAAAAAAAAAAGTATTTTAAAAATAATGCTAATCCATTAAAATAAAATACGTAGGCTCTATATAGACATTATAATATTATACTTTTTTGAAGGGGCGCACTCACATTTTTTGATATTTCACTTTATTAAATATATTGAGAAAAAATTTCAAATTCTACAAAAATCTATTCCAGTAAAGAGGGGGGGAAAAAAAAAAAAAAAAAAACATCAAAACATTTACCTAAATTTCTTTGAAGATATTTTATTGCTTTTAAATGCCCGTTTTATATATTGCTTTTCTTGAAATTGCCATTTAAAGAGAGGATTTCCTTATTAGCTTGAATTTCAGTCTTTTTCACAATAAATTTAATGAATTTCAAGTGTAATATCAAAAAATGTGGGCTGACGAAATAACTCAAAAATGAATTCAAACTTTAAACTTAAGCTATATACCCATTGTTTAGGATTCTCGAGGAATTAGAATAAAATGGACCAATGAGTACTAGTACTTTACTAATGTACTTTTTTTTTTTTTTTTTTTTTTTTTTTTTTTTTTTGAACTAGGCCTATAGATTTTATAACATATCGCTACAACAAATACCTACTTTTTTAGGCTTAAAAATTTACTTGCTTTTTTACTTTCTCTTACCTCTATATATATGTTAATATATATAGAGAGAAAGTATTGGTTTCATGTCAAAAATTCGATGTCGAGATTTTGATGGATATACACGTTTTGAGGTCCCCTGAATCCAAAAAAGTGGTTTTCGCGACATGGTCTGTCGTGTGTGTGTGTCTGTGAACAAAATATCTCAAGAACGAAAAGAGCTAGGAGGTTGAAATTTTATATTTAAGTTAGGCACCCCCATGGGACGTGACCCGAAGCTTTTGAACAAAATCGGCCAAAAAGTACTAGTACTTTACTGATGCACTTTTTCAGTTTTTTTCGATTTTCTCTAAATTTGCTCCAACAATTTTTTTTTTAAATTCATATATCAACTATTTTTTAGTTGCTCTTTAAAATGTATATTCTCATTTTGTGATTGAAATCTTCTGAAGACCACTTTACTCTTGTACTCCATAGAAAAGATAGGAGAAATGGTTGCCATGGTAACAAAATATAAATATTTTGCCATACTTATAAATTTTACATCTTGAAAATCGAATGAACCGTACTGTCGGAAACTAAATACACGTCGACACAAAAAATCTGGTGTGACAAGCACAGTACACAACTTTCGATTACCGAAGGTAAGAGAAAATTGTGTGCTGTGAGCCAGTCACACCAGATTTTTATTTATAAATACTCTTGATATATTGGAAATATCATCCCCGTATACTTATTAATAAATAAATAAATATATCTATATGATTAATGAAATAAATTGCAATTATCGAAAAGATTTAAAAAAAGAGATAGTAATAAACGATTTTGCAATTTAAAATTTTATTGGACTTATTGATGTCCTTTGAATGTTTTATTTTTTAAAACGATAGAATTCTATTGGTATTAATATCATAATATTTACTTGAGAAATTCTGATTATGATGATTATTATAAGGAAGGGAAGGGAAGATAGCAAGTTCCCTATGGAAGTGAATTAATACTAGGAATGGCCTTTATAAATAGCTTTGTACTTGAAGGGCAGAGAGTGAAAGGGGATGGGGTAGGGGTAGAGGGAAATCTATTTGCAGCCAGCAAGTAGTTGCTAAATAGACTAATCCAGGCTGAGTCAGCATCGCTCCCGAGGACAGTTCAATCCCTGGGATTAATTGGCCCATTCAGCCCTTGGGCCGCCCTCATCTGCAAATTCCCTCTCTCTCTCTCTGTCGGATCGTGATCTGTCCTTGGCAGATCCCAATTAATGTTTTATTATTAAATGGAACATGGGAAAAATTTTATTGCCAAAAAAAAAAGAATAAAATTAAGAATATTATTCAACCAATCTATATATATATAATATTATAATAAATTAAAAAAAAAAAAAAAAAACTGCGGAAAAAGGCAATCTTAGGGCCAGTTGCTTCACTTCTAATTAACTAGCTATCCTTCAGATAAGCTAGTTGACTATGACATTCAAGTCTTTTCACATCTAGTTAAGCTAATCATATGATTAAATAAAAGCTCATATCGCAGTTAACTAAGTTCGGTATAAGGCTTAGCTTAACTAATGGGTCAAATTAGAAACACAAGCCTTGTTTATTTATTTATTATTTTTTTTTTTTTTTGAAATTTTTGAATTTTTCTCAAAATATTAATTAGCTTTAATTAAATATTTTATTATTTTAAATTTATTTTAATTAATTTTAATTTTTTATAATTTTTATAAATGATGCCTCTATTAAGTGGCTAATTTCACAAAAGGTTTCTTATACCTCAGATTACTAATTATATGTGAAAAAACTTGTTTTTTTTAAACTTGAAGGTTAAGCGTTATATTGATGATTTGCTATCGGTCGGATAAGTTTGCTAGTTGACCAGATATGAAGAAACTGACCCTTAGTCAATTTAAAGTCAAAATTAAGAATTTTTGAGTTGTGCCTCAACAAGCTATATAAAAATATGTCAGATTTTTGTACATATACTATCCAGTATAAGCCTATTTGCCTCTTATAACAAAACTTTAACAAAACGATGAATTTCAAGCTGCAAATTTTCTTTCTTATCGCTTAGTGAAACTTTTTCTTGAATCTTTCAATCTTTTCACCTTTAAAGAGGCTTTTATGGATAGCATTTTCGCTGACACAGCCACCCCCATTTATTGCTTGTGTTCTATCTATGATAGCAATGCTAATGGCGTTTACTAAAAGGTAATCAGACTAACAATAATAATAATAATCACAGGATATTATATTTGTAAAACGTTTATGTATGTATAAATTGCTCTCGTATTCTACAAACATTAACTTTGCATAAATCTCTCTTTTCCTATTCGGATTTATATCTATTTAAGACCCTGATTAATTTTTCATCAAAACCCAATCTATAGCTTATACTTTGGTAATATATTCATTAGCTCTCTCTCTCTAGCAAGGCTAATGGTTATGAATCTGTTTAATATTTAAATTATTCATGTCGATAGGCTAAGGGTAGATGAGGATAGATGGGTGTTGGGAGGTAGTGGGTGTAATATCAAAATCAATCAGCGATAGAACTACTTTGCATCCGGTGGAAAAAATAATAAAAAAAAAAAACTTTTTCTTATTTTCCAAATTGAATTTTTTTCTTTAAAAAGTTTTTTTTTCTTTTGTTTAATCATAAATTTTTAATTAACTAGCTGAAAAACCAATCTACTCGTCTTAGACTTTAAAAACAAATTGTTCTAAAATTTAATTGTTTTTTACTTTTAAATTTTCTAATGTGGATCATCGTCTGAAAGATATCTAGAAAAAATCTGGCGTATCACATCATTATTTCTATTATCAAGACCGAAAATAAAAGGATTTGGGCCGAAAAGTTCTATGTCTTATATAACTTCTATTATTTATTATAGGCCTAACTATTGATATTATTATATATATATATATATTTATTATATGAGTAGGAATTTTATATAGGATAAGCTCGGGTGAATAGGGACAAAATTTGGAAAATTTTAAATAATGGCTTTACTTTAATTGGAATCTTTTATCCTTTATTTTATTTTTATTACTTTTATTTATGCGACCCACTTTTTAAAACAAAAATTTAGAAATTAGCCCTATTCCCGTATATATGTATATAAATTTGAAAAATTTCGTGGGGTGGGGCTCGGGCCCCCCTTATATACGCCCGGGGCGAAAAAAAGGTCGTCGGGTCGCATCAGTAAAGAAGTACTTTTTAGCCGATTTTGTTTAAAAGCTTATTTTTACCCTTTGGGGGGGGGGGGGAGCGTGGGTGCCTAACTTAAATATAAATTTTCAGCCTAGTAGCTCTTATCGTTGTTGAGATAATTTGTTCACAGACACACAGACAGACAGACAGACTCAGGACTCAGGGGACCTCAAAACGTGTATATCCATCAAAATTTCGACATCTATTTTTGGCATTAATCCAATACTTTCTCTCTATATATCATTATGTATATTAACATATTCATATAGGTAAGAGAAAGTAATTATCAGTTTGCACTCTACTTGTTCACAATGATCATATTAATCTTTAAGATCGAAAAATCAAATATGATTACAATAGCTCTTTTAAAATAGAAAACTGTTGAGGACGGATGAACGTAGATAGGGGTGTCTATAAATTAACTTTTAAGCCTAATTCCGAGAGAGAGATCCCCCACTCCACTCCTATTGATTTATACATATAATTCGAAGACAGCCGAGTTTATTGGTCGGCTGCGTCTCCTTTTGGCTCCGAATGTAACATACGGATATAAAGTATCGAGTGAGGGGGACGGGAGGCGTTTTTGATTTACGATCCCCCCCCAGGGAACAAGCAAAGGGGACGCCAGATGCATCCAAGCAGCAAAGAGAGAGAGAGAGAGAGATCCGGATCCCCCTTCTCTCCCCCCTCCTATTCACCCACATCGACGTCAAGAACATCCAAGATTGATAATAAATTAATTAATACATTTCAACAACCCTAAAAAAAAAGAGGAAATTAATTTTAACAATATTTTTTTTTTTTAATACCCAGGGGGATCAAAGTTAAGCAATAAATAACTGAGATTTACAAAAACAACAAATGTTATTTTAAATTTAATCTAGATAACATTTTTCACTCTTTCAATAAAAATATTTTTTTTTTAAACATTTATTTCTATTAGAAATAAACTGACTTTTCCAACACATAAACTGGAAAATAAGCCAATCAGAAATTTTTACCTCTTTGAATTTTCAAAAATACAAAAATTCGAAGTTTTGAATAACATTAGCGCCTTTTATTCGAACACAGGTGATTTTTGCACTCTTCTTTTTTAATATAGAGGAGAAGGTCCAAATTTCGGCGGGGGGCATGGGGGGCCGGGAGGGGGGGGGGGGGCTCGGGACTGGGGAGCGGCGGCGGGGGGGTGGGGGCGGACAAAGGGGGGGGAAAAGTTATGGAAAGAGAATGTAAATAGAAATTAAGAAAAATAGTGGGTATCCAAGATTCCCCCCCCCCTCGAGAAATGGTCGTTGTTGAGTAAATTTTGTATATTTTTTGTTTTTTAGTTTTTGGTTTAGATTAATTTGGTGATTTTTTGGAAAATAATAAATTGTTTTGTGGGTGTTTTTTTTTTCCTAGTAATTTATGAAGTGATAAAGATTATTGGTCTGGTATAGTCTCTATCAGTGCTTCTTATAGTAATGGGCCGCGGCCCCCTACGAGGCATGGATTACCCGCAGGGAGGCCGCGAAGTGTCGCAAATATAACAAATAAATTTTATTGTTAAATAAGTTTAAATACTTGGATGGGTGTATGGAGGCAGAGACATCCAAGAACAAATGCTCTGAAAGCTTTACCAATCAGCTGGAGACGTTTCGGTGCATTTATTATGGACTCAAGATGGTACATAATAAAGCCGAAACGTCTCTAGGTGATTGGTAAAGCTTTCAGAGCATTTTTTCTAGGCTGCCTCTGCCTCCATACTTCCTTCTCTAAAGATCTACAGCCACAACTTGCACCTAAAATACTTGGATTACAATTATAAAATTCACGCTATTACTATTGGTAAATGAATGCATTGCTAGAAAGTATATGCATATACGAAATTCAAAATTATAAATAGTTTTTTAACCAATCTGAATAAAAAAAAAAAAAAAAAATATGGGGGCCGTGTGATATTGACATGGGTTCCAAGGGGGCCGCGACTTCAAAAAGTTTAAGAAGCACTGGTCATGAAAATGTAAAAAATTAAATCCGCTCTACCCACAAACCAAAAATCTGGGGTACTCCACTGTTCAAAATAAATTCCATTGCCTCCTCCTAATATCTAAAAATATCCAACGTTTATTATATTAACCTAATATTCTAATAAACGCATATCATTTTCACTAAATTCCAAAATTAATTAATAATTTAATCAGGAATCTTTGTTTCGTACAAATTGCATAATATTAATTTTAATTTAAAATATATATATATATATATATATATATATATAGAAATGCAATTTAATTATAATACAGTAGCAGCAATAATGTTGTTGAAAAGTTTTTTTATATAAAATCTAATCAATTGCTCTTGCACCTTTTGATTATTTACCTGCAAATAATTTTGTAATAATTAATTAAAAACAACAAGTGCTATTGATAATGCATTATTTAAAATCGTTTATTGATAATGAGTTTATAAAATTAATTATAGTGATAGTTGGATTTTTTTTTTTAATTAAATGTAAACTAGAACGAAGAGGATTCAGTAAAAAAAGAGAGTAGAGAAAAAAATTTTTCACTATATGAGATGAGGTAATTTGTTAAATAGATTGTCATGCCAGTATTAGTAATTATTGTATTAATATAAATAAAACCGAAGTTTAGATAATACTGTAGAAACGCAGAGAAATAAATAAAACACTCTCAAACAGCTAAAAAATTTCAATTGTTTCGTACAAAATTTATTCGCCCATCTTCGATCAAATTAAAAAAAAAAATTATTTTCATTTAAAAGTTTAAAAAAGCTATTGGCCATAGCACATTGATAGAGTTTTTGCCTCTTGTTTTAGTGGTCAGGGGTTCGCAATCAATAATTATTAATAGAATAGAGTCAAATAGAGGTCAAATAGGTCTAAATAGCCTCCGATACCAAAAAAGGGATTATAAATTTTAAAAAATTAAAAAAAAAAAATGTATTTTTCCATTTAATG
>JAKCPI010031210.1:170000-222367 GCA_023213315.1 Euborellia annulipes
ATATCTGCCGCCCGGGGCACAAGCACCCACTGCCCCCCTCTAGACCCGGCCCTGTTTTATAGGCACACACACAGATTATTTTTTTAGACATAGAAATGTGTATTTCAGTTGATAACCCATCATCAATATTTTTCGAGATCGTAAATGTTTCCCCATATGTTGCGTATATTGTATAGATAGGATAAAGTAAAAATTGATTCTGAATTAATTAAGTCTATTATTTTTTGACTTTAGTTATAAACGCTATTATGTTACAATTCAACATTGAGAAAGATTATAATTAAAATTTTTTTTTTACTTTTCTTAAAATAAAATAAAAGCAAATAAAGCAAACATTTAGATTGATTGTTGGTATAGAACGTTTAAGTGCATATTTATTTAATTGATTCCCTTAAGAATTCTCTCCATATAAACGTTTGAAAGCTTTCAATGCCAAAACTTGTAAAGGTTTTTTTTTTTCATTTTTTTTTTATTTGATAATGAATGAAATATCGAATAATTTATTATTATATGTTCAATAACAAAGAAATAAAGTTTTCAATATTAATATTCTATAAAACGCAAATATATTTGTTATTTCCAATTGAATATTACAAAAATATAATTTTTGTTATTGCTTCTAATAATAATAACAATAACTCTATATATAATAATATTATATGAACACTAAATAAATTATTAGCATTATTCTGTTATTTAAAACTAATCGTATATTTAATACGCTATGAAAGTTTCCCCGAGTTTGGTTCTAAATAATGGCCCATTGCTGTTAATAGAATTAAACCCCCCCCCCCCTCTCCTTCCCAAATATTCTGTCTCTATACCCTGTTTATTCCAAACTGTGGAAAGGGTTAATTTTTACAAAATTCGTTTTTATTATTGACTTTAAAAGAGAATTCATTTAAAAAAAAAATAATAATAAAATCATAGGCCTATATATTTTGATTTTAATTCAAGTTCTTTCGGCATCTGAGGGCACTTTGAATCGATTAGTTTTGTGTATTTAAAAATAATACTGTAGAATTCAGATGAAATATCTTTTAACAATGGAAATAGATTTTCGAATAACTTACTTGTTTATTATATTTTTATCTCTCTCAAAAATTGTCCAGATTTTCTTTCTAAAAAATTTCTTTTCTACATTTTATGGAATTCATAAAGTATCCTATTTGATTAATGGATGACCAGCAACCCAAATGATTCATACACTATGTATCAACGAGGGGTGTTCTATTATTGAAAAAATAATCGATTATCGATTATGGAAAAATATTCCATTATGGGAAAATATTCGATTATTCCGATTAATCGATTATTTCGATTAAGGAAAAAATAATCGAATATGGAAAAATTTCCATTTTTTCCTACTCGGGAAAATCGTCCGACCTTTTTTTTTAGAATGCGAGTCTCATCCAATCTTTTCAAACGCATGTTTCCAGAAAATAATCCATTGTCAAAAATAATTGAAATAATCGATTAATCCATTATTTTTTTTAATAATCGATTATTTTTTAAGAAAATAATTGATGAATAAACATTAATCGATTATTTTCGATCAGCCCTAGTAACAACTAATCGGTAATATGGGTTGCCTATCTTCCAGTAACACATATTGGATTGATTTAAATTTTAAATCCCTTCCTCTTTATATATATTTTCATCTTTTTTACTTGTATTTATAGAGCATTAGTTTTTTCTTTTAAATAGAAAAAAAAAAAAATATTAAAAAAGTTTTTATTGAAAAATCGAGAGTGTAGTTGTAGAGTGAGTTTGAAGAATGGAAAGGGAAAGTAGGTCAGAGGCATATCATTATCACGCAATAATAATAATAATATTCTTTTATTTTGTGGTTTAATTATATCAACATTAAATATAAATAAATAATTTCAGACGGGGGATATTTAAATAGATTTTTATTCAAATAAATCAAATCACGCTATTCTTAAATATTTAAGAATTATAATAATATTAATAGAATAATAAAATTTTAATATTTTAGCTTCAATATATTAAATATAGATTACAAAATCTGGTGTGACTGTTCGCAGAGCACACAACTTTTTCTTAACTTCGGGAATTGAAAGTTATGTTATTTTTTGGAACTTTAGAACTTGAAGAAAAAAGTCTCCGTTAGGCCTCAGTGAAAAAATCATTTGTAAAAATTCTGATTGAAAAATTAAAGATGGCTGCTTTCATGCTAGAAAGAGAAATTGTAAAATAAATAGAGGGTCTCTATTTAATAAATAAAATAAATAAAAAAAAATTCAATTGAATCGATCAAATGCTCGAATTCAATTAAATCATTCACGTTCACTTATATGAGATCGAAAGGACCTCTGACGTCATCGGGGTGGGTGTTTACCCGGTGTTTGAACATCTTCCATCGACTCATCCTCAGACGTGATCAGAAACCTCAAAACCACCTTCTCTGATTTCTTCTCCTTTCCAAGGGGTGGGATTTAATCGCCCTCCCGTGAGTTGTAATGAAGAACCCTTCGGTAAAAAAAAACACGCTTGAAAAAAAAATAAATAAATAGAAACTCAAGAAGGTTAGAATGGCGGTGTACAGTACTAACATCACAACACATCAAGATAGACTATATACAGTATTTTAGATTTTATATATACTTATTTGTCTTTAATTATAATTATTAATTTTTTGATTATTAATTAATATATTACAAAAGCAAATTTGATACTTAAATCAGACTAGCTACCAAACCTATCTTTGGTGGGCTTCGACGCTTTACCTCCTAGTTCTTCTCTGAAAAGAATTTATCCCCACCTTTGAATTTGTTTTTCAAATATTATTTGGCGATTCTTCGTTTCGTTTTATAAATTTGCCTGAAATAGAAGGAAAGTCAAGTGTAGGCCCATTCTTCTGCAATTGGCATCATCATCTACGAATAAATGAAAATTTAAAAAATTTAATTAAGAACACTTGGTTATTTGTTTCAAATATCCATTAAAAATTAACAAGTATTAAAATTGTTCATTTTTAGTTTAACAAGTGTTAACAATGTTAATTTCTAGTTAATTTTTGAAATTTATAATCTAGTGTTTTTAATTTTTTTAAATTTTCATATATTTATAATGCTTCAACTAGCGCCTATGCTTGAAAGTTTAAATTTAAGTTTTGCCAATATTAAAATTTTTCGTCGTAATTAGTAAAGAATATACTGTATTAAGAAAAATAATTAATGCCCCAATATTGGTTTTAAAAGGAGTATTATAAAGCTCATTTTTTAAACCCTTTTCGGCTACAGAGGCCATTAGGGGTTATTTATTTAAATAATTTACAATACAATAGAACAGATGGCTACCGGGGAGGGAGCGTTCCACACGCTGATTGCTCAGGGTCACCAATCCCGTGCTTTCACAGCGCTTGACTTGCTTAACCACAACGATTATGTTGTTCTTCTCCATGGCCAGGGCCTCCTTCGACGGGCTTTGTCCCCCGCCAGGGCGAGTAAATGCATCAAATTTATTCTTGCTCACTGCTTGGAAATTTTTAAATTTCCCTCTCTCAGCCCACTTCCTGTAACTCTGTCCAATCAGCTAGATAACAGGCACATACACACAAGGACAGGAAGTCAGTCGCTAGCGCTTTATATTATATTATAGTATGATATGATACTGTATAATATTTTGAAATTACTATGGAATATGATGAACATCACAACATAAGTAATATTTATATATTTTACTTAATAATGTGGGGCTTAAAAAGAGTAAAGGATTTAGAACCTCTTCAGGCTGTATATTAATATATTTATTTTCCCTTTTAAATTTTAACTTTAGTCATTTCACTCCCTTGAAAAGATAGAGAGAGGGAATCTTTAATAAAACATATATATCGGTTTAATTCCATCAGAGGCATTACGCTTGCAAAGATTGACGTCTGGCCTTCGACAAAATGAACATTATTAGATTTTTTTAAGTTAGGAAATTCGATTCACGCCTTCGTCGTTGTCGGTTTTCGCAAATTGGCTTAGCTCCTGTCTTTTTTCCCTTTTTTTCCTCCCTTTTTGGGTCCAAAGGACAAAATAGGCCAGGGGGCAAAATGACAAGAATTTTGATCTCACGTCAGATACGTAAGAAAAATAACGGAAATTTATAATTAAAAAAATAGCGGAATATAATTGCAAAATTTTCTATCATTCTGATTGGCTAGAACTTTGTTCTTGCACCGAACAGTAATATTTCGGAATAAATCATTCGAAGGGGGGGGGAGGATGGCTTTGACAATCCTGACGATTCCCAGCGTCCCGCCTCCCCCCCCCCCCAACCAATGAATAAAGTTACAAATAACAATTAAGGTAATATCTTACTTTGGGACTTGATCCAAAAATAGAAACGAAATATATGAATAGCGATAAATTCAGAAAATTACGTAATTTTTTTTTTGAATACTTATATTAGTAGGCCTATTATAATTTTAAATATTTATTTATTATAATATGATGGCTCCATCAGGCAGAGCTCTTTTTCTCATTCATACTCTTTTATGATTAATGTTAAAATTTTAAAAGCCATTTAATCAAGATAAAAAATCTTTGCTATATTTATTTTTTTTTAAGGTAAAATGCGGATGTCTTAGGGTTTTTTGTTATTTAGATAGAGAATAACAGTCAAAAAGGAACCACCAGGGAAGGCTGTTGAAATTCAAATAACAAAAAATAAAAAAAAAGATGAGGAGGATAAAAAAAATACAAAGATAACATCAATATTCATCTATCATGGGGGTAAAATGTACCCAGTTATTTTAACATCACTTAATATAATGGGGAATAAGTGTGAGGGTGAACCCTGTGGCTGGCTTTGTGTATTGTGTGTGTGTGGGTGGAGATGCCATCAATCATCGGGGCGTTGACTTGCTTTCAGGGGGGTGAGGTGAGCAAGGGTTGCCAACAAAGTTAGTAGTTGCTTTCGATTGAATATCGTCAATTTATATTCCCCATATAAGCAGAAAAAGTTTAAATTTTTATCATTTTATTAAAAAAAAAAAAAGTTATCTAGTTGTCTGTAAATGTCTAACTAGAGCCATTAAAAGTTTTTTTTATATATATATATATATATATATATATAAAGAAATAGATTAAAATTTTTATCAAAAGTCAAATTAATTATCAAAACTGTTTTATTTTAACTATTTTAGAAATTTCGATTATTGTGACATGGTGAATTTCGTTTAAGCGACAGAGATTTGTTGAAAGTCGGGACATTCTTATTATTATTTGAAATTCCTACCGGGATCCTCGTTTGTTTACGCAAGGGCCACGCAGACCACCTCAAACCCAACCTCTGGCCATAGCCATCTACCGACACTCTGTAAAGTTACATCATTTCCTATCTCTAACTGCTCCTCCTGTGTTCATTTCTACCTAATGAACTAATCCTTATATCTAGTTCCACCCGGTTCCTTTTATCTAACCTCCTCTTTGCTTGGGAGTATGTCTTTGTTTGAAGAGGGACATTCTTATGAATCAAGTCCCCGAAATGATCGATACAAGTTTTTCAGTATATAAATTATTTCAAGAAATGTTCAAGTCAAAAATCCCACAACATAAAGAGATTGTCATCGACGACCATAAAGTATATTTTGGTGATGTTAAATTAGTAGGGAGGGAAAAATTGAAGAAGAAATGTGAGGGAAGATAGGAAGAGGAAATTGAAAATCACCTAAAAAGGATAATGCCGAAAATAAAATTCCACAATTATTTCGTCGAGATCAAGTGGTGTTGACGAGACTGAGGATAGGGCAAACGCGGCTCATACACTCTTACCTGTTCAGTCAAAAAAATTCTCCTACTTGCGACACATGCCAAACAGCCTGAAATGTTTAACATCTACTGGCAGAGTGTATGGAATATAATGATGTTAGAAGAGAAATGGGCTTACCGTCAAGTATAGAACAGAGCTGCGACTTAAATCCAAAAATTATTTCAATTCCTAAAAGGATAAATTTATACGGCGAAATTTAATATAAACAAGGAAGATGACGAAAAGATGAAGATGGTTTTTATTTTAAATTTATTGTGGTTGTTTAAACTAAATAACCAAATGGCTTAAATATGAGGGCCTGGTCTCCAAATCCATATACCATTTTCAAATAACGTTAACGTCAAAAGTCTTATTTGGCCTGAGTTGCCGAAAAGACTGAATGTGTGTGTGAGTGGGAATTCTTATTATTTTTTTCCAAATTTATTTCAAGTCCTCTTTTCGAAATTTAATTCAAGGTCAATCTTTAGTTATTTTTCAGATCTAAATTTTTTAAATAAATCCTAGAGTAAATAGAGAACTTTTGAGTTGGTATAGGAAGAGAGAGAAAGTAGAGAGGGTTCTATGTGACTAGTGATTCTCAAATTCTATCCTATAGTAAGGAAGTAAGCAAGCACGAGAGACAAGCCGGGGGGGGGGTAGAGGGATAGGATATCGCTTGGATGAGATTCGATGTTGCTCACTTTGATCTTGCTTCAACCAACTACGAACGTAGTTCTCTCTTCCATTAGGCTTGGGATGCTTTCCAGCTCCGATTACACCTGCTTGTGCATACCTTATGTAATTTTAACACCAGTTCATTCTCATTCTCTCCCTGTCTGTCTTTTGGAGTTCACATCCTTTACAAGAATAAATCAAATTTATTTTTCTTCTTAAGATGATGTTGTATTCATTGGTTTAGGAAATTGGTTACAAATTATTTTAAATAACTAAAAGCCTTCTGAATATAATAAAAAAATATCACTCTGGAGAAAAATAATAACAATATACAGGGTATTTCATAATATTTTGGAATTAAATTAGGGATTGAATCTGTTTAATGGAGGTTCTGAGTTATTAAAAAATATCCAAAAAAGAAAGATATATTTTCTTTGACTGGAATTTATCAATACTATTGATATTATGTAGGGTGCCAGGGCGAGAAATAAAAGGTAATTTTATTACAGAGTGCTCGTCGAAGTTTCGGAAACCAATCGCTCTCTTCCTCAGGTCCACATTTTTTTTATTTTTAGAAGGTTCTGTGGAAGGGAACGATTAACTATAACACTAAACGGCGCGAGCACACTGAAATAAAATTGTTTTTTATTTCTCATTCTAACTAATAATTCTTAATCAAATATCCTTATATTTACATATTCCGAAAATGAAAAACAGAAATTGTCCAATACATGGGGAGTTGAATTGGGAGCATTGCTCGAAGCCAACTGAATACCAAAATATTTTATATTATCTCTGGATAACAATTAAAATATGTACTACAAGAAGATAAAGAAAGTTAAATTAAATTAATCAAATATCAAATCTATTCTACATGTTTAATTCATAATTTAATCTAATAAAAGACACTGAGTGTAGTGGGTTGCCTATCTCCCAGCAAACATTTATTACTACTTTTCGCTCCATGGTGTACCATGCCTAATTTTATACCAGTAAATATAAGCCTGCTGCTAATTAAGGACTTCAAGAATAAATTATCCTTAAAAATCATTTGAAATTTATTTCTACCAAAGAATTATCATTTTTATTTGACATTTCTCATCTTCTGCAGATATTTTTATTTACTAAAAAAAAAATAAAATAAAATTATCTAATATTCCGTCAAATGAGTAAAAAATATCCGTTCGTATGTCTGACTGTCTACATACATACATACAGATATACACATTTATTTATCGAAGTCAGAGTTGGAGGTTTTTATCTGATGACTAATAGCATTCATCTTGTATCTGCTTTATTCATAAAGCATCAAACGTATGAATAAATGATCCTTTGAATGCAATGTTAAATCGTCTCTTGGCAAAACTTGTCACTGATATCTTTCTTATTCGTTTTTTTTCGCATAAAACATACAGTGGAAAAAATAATTTTTTTTCTTTAGAATGGTAATGAATAATATCTCTTTTTAACCTTTAAGTGACTCTAATCTTTTTTTAATTATATACTATAGCAATATTGTATTTATGTATAAATTATATATTTTTTTTTGCTTTTGAAATATGATCACCCAACGGATTTTTTTTTAATATAATCCACTCTATATTTCATTAAAAATGTAATAAATTTAATGAATTTTATAAAAGCGACATTTGAAATTGATATTTATAACGGTTTTAAAAAAATGATATTAATTTTTTCTCTATTAATTTATTATAAGCTACAGAAAAATTTGTTCATATTAACTTTTATTAATGGGGGTTAAAAAATTTATTTTTCTTTTTAATCCGTTTTGTTTTTAATGGAATTTATTCTATTCACTCATTTCAATGTAGGAATTTGACAAGGAATAGTAATACATTAAGGCTGTTTTTTATTTCCCTCCCTATGACATAAATTTATTTTGGTATATATTCAATTCAAAATTTGAAATTTAATCTCTCAACTAATCATCCCTCCGGTATAAAAAAAGATGGAGGTCAGGTCAATACAATATCACCTCCGTTTTTCACTCAAAGAAATTTTAAGATCAAAATTCCGTTCATTATTAACAAACCCCTATAGGGTAATAATACGTAGTTGAAATTACCTCTCATTAATATATTAGTCGTTATTAAATGAGACAAACAAATGAACTATAGAAATTTACCTTTAGAGATAAAACAAATGCATAAATCAACAATCAGCTACAAATAATAAATTAATCTATATTAAGTCCAATATTGGTGTAAATATAACAAATGAGCTTGGATAATTTGTATCGTAGGACTAATATACATAGTCTATTTGTGTATGGTTAATTAGTTGAAGCGTTTTTAAACAAAAGATAGTATTTACTCCTTACATTAAAAAAAAGGTTGAACAAAAAAAAAAAATGAAATATTTACATAAAGCGGCCCCTAAGAATTAGAGAACCAAGTTTTCTTCTTCTGTTCTCGCCAATATTAATCCCGCGGTGCGGGAGCGTCGGCCGACCTCACCCCCCCCCCCCCCTATTCAATGCTGCTGTCTCCGACAGGCCAAGCTCGGTCATGTTTCTCTTGACCCGTTGAAGCCAAGTGTGAACCAAGTGATTTTCAAAACTTTTTGCAACTAGAGTGTGGCCTACATTAGTTGATGAACTACTGAGAACTACTGAAATTCAAAAAAGGGATACACAGAAACCAGCACTGAACTAGTACTGCGTTATATTGCCAACAGACAAAGCAATATTTATTTGCACAATAAAATCCAAACTGTTTTTGATTGACTCAATATATTGAGAAATATTTTAATGTGATTTACAGACGCTCAATAATATTGTACAATGTCAATTATTGTGCAAATATTGACGAGAATGTTTATCGCATAGGGCCTCTTAACTAAGGGGGTTGGCTATTTACTTATTATTGCTGTCAAGGGGAAAGGGGTCTAAAACAGCCGAACCTTTGGATTTGAGGGGCTTATTGTTGACATGTAGTGTTATAAAGAACTACTTCGAAGTTATTTTTATCACATACTGGTTCAACGATAATTGGACATTTGCTTAATAAAAACTTTCTCTCTATACCCAGATAGCACAGTAGGCCTACGTCTTATATACGTACTGTGCTATCTGGGTATATATTTCAAATATAGGGTAAGAGAAAGTAAAAATATATTTGTATAAAGTTTATATGGCCTAAGATGCCGAAAAGACTAAAAAACCACCATTTTAATTTTTTTTTCTTTATGATGTCATAGTGTTAATATTAAATTCCTTTTACCTCATTTAGTATAAATGTAAATGACCGACCAATTTAAATAATAACCCTTTTAAAGCGTTATTCTTTTTTATTTCAAGTTCCAAATTAATTAATTATTCGTCTTTTCATTGGACCAAGGCAAGAGAAAGAGAGTATGTTTTTTTTTTACTAAAAAATTTAATTAAAATCAGAGAGCTATTCGTTTTTTTTTTTTTTTACCTGATCTGGCAAAAGACCGTCGTCGTTTGGGTCGTCTGTATTTCTTCTTCCACAAAAGTGTAAAGGGTTTAGCGATTTCTAGATTTTAATCAAGATAAGCATCAGGAAAGGAAGAGGAGTGGAGGGAGGGAGGGATTAAATCGAACCCCGAGGGACTCCTTTTTAACTACTACACCACCCAGATTTACCATCATCTTATATACGTATTCCCGAATTTATAATTGCTTTCTATTGTTAGAAAAACAGAGAGAGAATTTTATTCAATCATTCATTTATTTAACACATACACATACACAAATGCATGCATTTTGTGATGATGATTTTAACGAAACTAATAATTACTTGAAACAGCTTTCACAAATTGTTTCCCAATTCAAAATAAATGACCTATTAATATTATTTATTATTATTTTATGGTAACTTTTCTCTCTCTCTCTCTCTCTCACTCTCTGTTTTTTAGAATATAAATTGGATAATTTTGAAAACCAATTAATGGATATTTATTTATTTATTAATTTCAGGCTGCTTATTTTCTTTTTTTTTTAATTCAATTTAAATTATATATTCATCAACATATAATATTTAAATACAGATATTTTATTATTATTACTAAATAAAATAAAAAGTTTCTCATGTTTATTTAGAGGTGTATTTTAAAAAGGTATGGACATGCAAATGAAATGACTTCTCTCTACCATATTTATTTAATTAGTATTTTTTTAAAGTATTTGGTCGAGAAATTTTCGATAGAACAATATTTTTTGTAGGTAAAGATTAATCAATATAAATTAATTAATAAGAAAAACACTTGATAAGGGGTCGTCCACATATTACGTAACGCCTTTTTTGACGATTTTCTAGCCCTCCATGTCACATACAAACAAACCCCCCTACAAATATTATGTCACAACATAGAACTAACCCCCCTCCCCTGAATAAAATTTCTTATACAAAATTCATATCATTTTACCTTTTTTTTTTTTTTTTTTTTTTTTTTTTTATAAATTCAACTTTGAATTGTTATGTCACATGTGACATAAAATAACATGTGCACTTAGAGAAAAACCCCCAGTTCCCCATGTCACAATTAGTTTTGCCCTGACCCCCCCCCCCCAACGCGTTACGTAATATGTGGACGACCCCTAATATGTTATAATTTATACTTAAAAGTGTTAAAGACTTAGTTTACTAATGAATAGAAGTTGAATCAAAATAAAAATATCAAATATACAGTATCTTCTTCTTCTTTTTTAAATAAAATGTTGAGATGTATATTTTACTACAGTAGAACCTCGATAAGTTAAACCTCGCTAAGTTCAAAACCTCCGTAATTTAAAAATTTTTTCAATTCCCTTCCCTTGACAGCGTAAAACCTCTATTACTTAAAGAACAAAACCTCTGTAACTTAAACAAATATTTTGAGCATAGCCCTAGATAACTTAAAATAATATTTTGGTGACCTCTATAACTTAAAGTATTTCTTTACATATCATCGAAAAAATAGTTGATGTAGAAAATCAAAAATACATGAAGCAGAAAAAAATTACTGATTTTTTTGTAAATAAATAAATCTATTAATTTAATTTATATTTAACTAAACTATTCTAAATAAACAAATAGATCAAACGAAATTCCTTTTTCACTCACGTGCCCAAAGTCAATAAACCTCGGTACGTTAAAAATTATATTCAATAACCTCTCTAACTTCAACTCTCGATAAGTAAAAAACTCGATAACTCAAATTTCTAACCGTTTCCCTTGAACTTTAACTTATCGAGGTTCTACTGTATAAGAATAAAAATGAAGAGGGTTTCTGCACTACTAAAAACATATTCAGGAGAATTAAATGTCTACTAGTATAACTTTCATAAAACCTGAGACAAATGCAGTCCAATGATGGCAGCTTGATAGGCTAACTGATTTTATTTTGACGCTAACGAATTACGTATCAAGATAACTAATTAAAGCTCTCTTCTAATAAAAATGGACAATACAATTAGTGACCCCTTAATAATAATTATAAGCTCTTTAGCACGATTCCCCTCTCTTAATAATAAATAATCTTATCTTTACAACAATGAATGAACATTACAACCCTTTTATACTCTCCTTCTTTAATACTTTATCACAAATCAAACCAATTTTCTCCCTTCCTCCTCACCGTTTCTCCCACACCTGAACTGATATCGTTTGTGGTTATTATTATCAAATAATTCTCAAGAACTTTTAACATCACAAACCCTAATTTATTCCCCTTTTTTGCCATTAATAATTTCCACCCCTGTCTGTTACGAATTAATCTCCTCTCTCCTTCACCTAAAACCAATTAACTCTCACCCCTAACTCTCTATTAATGTCAATGTTGTTGTCACTTAACAATAATAACATTTCTCACGTTTTTTTTTTTTTTTTTTTTTTGGAACGAAGTTATTTTACGCGGCTTACAGTAGGGTGAATTGGCAGAAATTGTCACATAACCTCCCTGCGTAACAAAAAAGCGTTACAGAGCCCTGGCGGAGGAAGGCTTTTTTTATTTGTAATTGTTTTTTTATTTGTAATTGTTTTTTGAATACAGTACTAAGCCGGAGGGGAGGATGTATCGTTAGAAGCGGGTTGCGGAGCTAGTTATTGCTGTTAAACAATTAAACCCTTTCCTTAGAACACATGGATTAATTCTTGTAATTGTTAATGGTTAATATCTCTTATCCCTTAATATCAATGATCCTTTTAGTAGCAGGCGCCACTTCACCTCCTTTACATATACTTAACGCTAATGAAGCCGTTAATTAAATCCTTGTTTCCATTAATTTAATTAATATCATCTCGTTATTAAATAAAATTTTTTTTTATTTGACAAATCCCTAGAAAAAAAAATTCATCAATGTTATTATTATTATTATTTTTTTCTATTTTTTATTTTTTTTTTTTAGAAAGAGGTGAAACTCAATCCGCATTTCTCTCGTTCTCTCTCTCTCTCTCTCACCCCAAGAGAAGAGAGAGAGTTTTATTTAACATTTTCGGATGGCTCCCGGGGAGGTTGCTGTGAACGTGGGTTGCGTATGAATCGGCCCCAAAATGGGGGGAAACTTTTCGCGGGTGCCTCTCCCTCCGATTAGTATGCGCCCCTGGCAACGTTTCGGGGCCCCATTCTGATTATTCGTTAATAACTAATGGAATTCCGACGAGTTGATATTCTTTGAGCCCCTCCTCTTTCTTCTTCTTCTTCTTCTTCCTCATTCCATGGACTTAATGAAAATAAGACAAAGAGGAGAGAGACTTGTGGCGAGTGGTTATGGCGCTGGCCGCCAGGGAGAGCGCTGATGGATCGCTTTATTATTCCCTTTGTTTCTCCTTTGTTTTATTTTTATTTATTTATTTTTTTCTTTTTGGGAACAAGTGAGGAATGTTGACTCGTGTCTCTCCCGGTTTTAATTAACAAGGCTGCTACACTCTGTCTTAACGCTTGGCTAAATGGTGAATTGTTAGCCTAGACATTTTCACTATTTCTTTATCAAAAAAAGTAAAAACAAGTTTTTTATTTTCCATCCAAGGAAACTAAAATAAATAGACTAAGGAATTAAAATTTTACATTTAATGCTGATTGAATTAGAATATTGTTGTGATACGTCTATTTAAAAGGGCCTATATGAATTTGATTTAATTATTTAAACTAGATCTAACCCTAGTAAAAATTATTAAAAATTGATCGAGGGATACACATGCCCGCAGCAGGTCTGCATAGTGAACCTTGAGAGACACAGAGGGATATACACGTCCACACCAGGGACACAGAGACAGACACAGACATTTTTCTTCTGGTCACTTTCGATCTACTGTGTGTGTCCCTGGTGCGGGCGTGTGTATCCCACGATCATTTTTAATCATTTTTACTAGGGAATTCATAGATCTTGATATATTTCTAATAGAGGAAAATAGTAACATCAACAATTAAAAACTCAGAAAGATATAGGATTTTTGGAAAGAAAATAGTTTTCTTGCAATCTTTAAAAGGTCCTCTTTGAACATATATACAACTTTTTTTCGAAGTTCCAACGAGAAGCTATTCAAGCACAGCGTGAATATGCTGATGAAAATTAGCAGCAACAGTAATATATGAGTCGTCCATTTCCAAAAGAGTCTAGTTGCATCGGGAACAAATTTTCACGAAACGAGAAAAACCTGTATTTTATTAAACTCAAGAGTTAATTTATGACTGTTATGTTTATAAAACCTGTAAATAAATTAGAATCACAATTTACAAGGTCTTAGGTCCGTATTATTTTCTGCAGTAATAAACTGTTTTAATATTCAACTAGGTACCTTTGGAAAACTTTTTTTGTAATAAGCAAGTTTTGGAATTGGACCTTTTGCAATTAGCGAGTTTTGGCACTGTAGATGCAACTGGTCAGTATCATTCAACATAGCAAAACAAAAAAGAAAATTCCATAAAAATAGCAGGTTAGCCAACAATAATCATTATTAAAAAGTGTAGAAATATAGGTCTGCGCTATAAAAATGCCCCCCAGTTTTCCAAAATATACAATTTTGTGGAAGCTAGCTGCTGGATGAAAGTCTTAGATGATAGCAACTTGCTAATAGCAAGCAAGCAAATACTCTTCCACAACGGAAGAGTATCTGAGTTTCCAACAAATTGGAATTTTGAAATGAATTGAAATGCAACTAGGCCCGGTTTGAATTTGTACTCGATTTTCAGTATTTGTTTTAAATAGAATATAGAAACTTTTTTCACTGAAAAACTATTTTCGAATGTATATTTCAGTTGTGCCAACAACATGCAATTAAAATCTCAACTTTTCAAATTTTGTCAATTAGACACTTTTGGAAGTGGACGACTCATATATTTAAGATATTATTTGTTTGCTATTATCAGAATCATTATTTCACAAAAAAATCTTTAATTATATTTTGTCTTGTAAAGAAAGGAAGATAAATATGTGCCATTATTTTTTCTACTCTCTTTTCTCTTCACGTGTTGTTTATTTAAATGTATATATGGTTGAACGTTTAACGTTAGCCAAGGGGGCTCTCTCTCACTTGTAAATCACTTTTTGAGAAATAAACGTGTGACAAAGTGAGTCTGTCTGGCCTTATATGTGTACGTGTGTTAGGTGTGGGGGAGAGGGGGGATGTTTTTCCAAGTCGGTTGGCGCCGAGCCACAAATCAGTCACCACCCTGTCTGTACTCTCCCCAACCGCCCCCCCCCCCTCTTGCTAAAAAGAAGAGAAAAGAAGAATTGGACAGATGAGTCGACAGACAGAAATTCATCATGGTGTCTGTCGATCATTAAAAAGGACCCTGACTGTCAAACCTCTTGACATGCCAGGTCATGCCTCTCAGGAATCTCATCAGTCAAATAACTCCGCACGAATTATAACACTTAGTAATCATTCTGTGTAAAACATTTACTTCTAAGGCGGTCTTAAAATTATTTTGATCCATACAAATAAATTACAATGATGATGATTTTATTTTTGAAGAATTGCTGTGGTTGTATGCAGTCGAGATTAAAAAGAATATTTTGAAGAAAAACTTTACTGAAATCTTTTTTTTTTTAATTTTTATTAAGGTTTTTTTTCGGCCACGTTTAGACCACGTCCCTATTTATTTAAATTGATTTGTAACCAATTCAATTTAAATACATTTTTGTCATATGCGATGGGATGCGAGCCCGCAACCCTTCGTAGAAATAGCTAGCATGCTAACCACTAGCCTTTAAAATATAAAATTCCGAATTCTTAAAGCCAAAATCTGTTAAAAATCACGCGTCATAATTAATACACTATTTTAAATAAATCAATCACTGATTGCTCTGGAAAACAAACAGATGCTTTATATTAAGCGGTCTGAGCATTGCTGAACTTTCGGATAGGGGGCCCGAGACACATCGGCTTTTTAACATCTATTTTAATTTTTCTAAAATATTGACAATGTTAATTAACACTTCTAAATTCATGGCCACGTGGTCCCGGATTTTCTCAATTATATATTTTCTCTCCAAATGAAATTAATTTCTTTTTTAGAGAATTATTCATATAGCTACTATATTCATTGCTTGTCTCTTATCTAATAGCTATAATAATAGTTACTAAAATATTCATTGTTATTAATTTTTTTCTCTTTTGTTTCAGGTAAGAAAAAATGTTCATCCCTCTAACATAAAGTAAAAAAAAAAGTAAGTAGGAAAAAAAAATATTTTAATTAAAATTAATAAATAATAAATAATATTTTTAATGAAACATTTAATTTATTAAAAAAAAAAAAAAAAAAATTAAAATGTAGTAGATCCATTTAAATACATTTATTATTTAAAAAGGAAGAATTTTCTTCTTCTCCATTGGGAAGAGAGGAAGTTTATTAATTATGAAAGGACAAATTTTAATAAATAATCAGACCCATCTTGTTGCGTTTTCTCTCTTCTTTGGTTTGTAGGAGAAATATCATTAAATTAAATTATTCTGTTAGTTTATCATTTAAGTTGATGCAAAATGTATGCCATCATTTTATATTAAATGAATTAAAGGTAAATTTTGAAAGAGGTTTGAGAAATAGTATGTATTAGTAAGTAAACCATCTAAATCTTAATAATCTTCATAATATGTAATAACGTTCCTGTTAGTGTAAGGTGACCACACGTCCCGCTTTTTGGAGGACTGTTCCGCCGATTTTTAAAAATGTTCCGCTTTTTAGAAAATATCTGCATTTCTTATTTTAAATGTTCTGCAAAAATATATTACCTATTATTTATAGTTAGGAACCGACCGAAGATTTGGTTTCAGCCAAAATGTGGTCACTTTATATTAGGGTGAAAAAAAAAATGGAAAAAAGTTTTTTTTTAATTTGAAACATACCATCGTAGATTTGTTAGATTATAACGATAAAATTCGAGCGAAATACATTTACAATGCCCGAACATTGAACATGATGTCAAATATTTTATTTTTTATTTTTAAACACTCACACTTTTTTTCCCACACACTGACCCCCCCCCCCCCCCCACACACACATACAAACAGTCTTTTCGGCAACTCAGCCCATACAAGACTTTTATGATAGGGGCCTACTCAATATTTTAATAATATATCTATTGGGGGTCCAGGCACTATTTTTTCGAATTAAATTGTTAAAAATATTTTTTTTTTTAACACACACACTTTTTTCTCATTCACACTCACACTCACACACACAGTCACTTCGGCAACTTAGACCATTAAAGACTGACGATAACCGTTATTATTTATAATATCTATTGGAGGTCCAAGCATTTCTATTTAAGCAATTTGCTATCCAAATGGCTTAAATAAAATCATCGGACTGCCTGGGGTCCGAACCCGCGACTTTCGGTATAGAAGGTAGGCACGCTACCAACTAGACCAAGCCCGTAAGCGTTAAAAATATTTTAATTGAAAAATAAAAATAAAAAACAGAATTGTCAGAACCACTCCTGTAATGTAGTGCAGAGGCAGAGAACTCTCTCTTGTGAAAGGCTCCCTTTTCGTATCAAGTTATGTAATTTTTACTTTCTCTTACCTCTATATATATGTTAATATATATAGAGAGAGAAAGTATTGGATTCATGTCAAAAATTCGATCTCGTGATTTTGATGGATCTTCACGTTTTGAGGTCCCCTGAATCCAAAAAAGTGGTTTTCGCGACATGGTCTGTGTGCGTGTGTGTGTGTGTGTGTGTGTGTGTGTCTGTGAACAAAATATCTCAAGAACGAAAAGAGCTAGGAGGTTGAAATTGTATATTTAAGTTAGGCACCCCCATGGGACGTGACACGAAGCTTTTGAACAAAATCGACCAAAGAGTACTAGTACTTTACTGATGCACTTTTTCAGTTTTTTTCGATTTTCTCTAAATTTGCTCCAACGATTTTTTTTTAAATTCAAAAATCAATTATTTTTTAGATTCTCTTTAAAATGTATATTCTTATTTTGTGATTGAAATCTTCTGAAGACCACTTTACTCTTGTACTCCATAGAAAAGATAGGAGAAATGGTTGCCATGGTAACAAAATATAAATATTTTGCCATACTTATAAATTTTACATCTTGAAAATCGAATGTACCGTACTGTCGGAAACTAAATACATGTCGACACAAAAAATCTGGTGTGACAAGCACAGAACACAACTTTCGATTATCGAAGGTAAGAGAAAGTTGTGTGCTGTGCGCCAGTCACACCAGATTTTTCTAAATTATATTGGCTGCTAGTTAATTTTAAAAAAAAATTTGTAACGGATTTGCAAAACTTCCTTCCTTTTCTTAAAAAGATCTAACCCAAGTATGCTGTATAGGATTAGCTCTGAGCGGGAACGTTTTACAACTTCGTTACCAATTTTTTTAATGCAAAATCTCCTAGCAGTCAACCCTTAGCTAAATAAGAATAAACTTTTGACTTTTGTCTTTTTCTACTTCCATCATCATATTATTTCTATTATTAATAATAAGTTTGCTTTGCTGAGTGCATGGTTTGTTTGTATTTAAGAGCCACAACCAAGCGCCGCCGCAGAAGGGAACCTCAACAAACCCCAATGCGAACCTCAAGCTATTGGCTTTTGCTAACCAGCAGATATGCGAAAATTGCCAATTAGTACCGAAACACGTTCAGGATGATTCTAATTAAAGACACAGAGGACAACTCCTCTCTCTTCATTATTTAACACATTTCTATTGGTTATGCTATTAACTATCATATTTAAAAATGCCTTATCGAAGAAATTTTCGTTAACCTTATTAAAATTTATCAATACTAACTAAAAAGATTTCCCAAATGACAGCATATAAATATTTATTTTTTTTAATTTTCGTCATCTAAGACCATTCAGATCCCGTCCTTATTTACAACTACGGTACAAAAAACTTATTTAAAAATTTTGTCACGTAATTTTAAAAAAAATCTTTATCAAAAAAAGTTGTTTATTTCAACCATATGATATTTATTTTAAAAAAATTCGATTTCCTATTTTTTTTTCTCTCTCTATTTTCGAAAATCAATAAATCGGAGAGAGAACGTTGCATCATTGATAGGATTGATCTTTTAAATTGCATCATTTCAGGGTGTAATCAGAACTATTTTGTCCACCTACCGAACGACCATTTGACCCGTGACAGACACACAGACAGTTGGGACCAGACACCAATGATTGACCAAAAAAAAAAAAAAAAAAAAAAACCAAAACCCGTTTGCACTTATTTGCATCCATTTTCACTCCCCACACTCTTCTTCTCCCCAATTGGGGATGGATGATATTGGTGGTGAAATTCAATTTTTATCATTGACCGCGCGCGCGCGCACAAAATTTACCCATTAGCATCTCAATTAACTCGCAGGGTTTTTAAATTGGACAAGAATATTATACTCACTGGAATTTTTTTATTTTTACTTTGCATCTGGTCTCTCATCTCTCTATGATGATAAAAAAAAATTCTTATGAATTTTAATCAAAAATATTTTTTCAAAGTAATTTCAAAAAAATTGATCAAATAGAATTTGAAAAATAAAGATAGTCATTTTCATTAAAAAAAAAAAACAAAAAAAACAAAAACACTCACACTTTTTTCCATTCACACACACATACACACAGTCTTTTTGGCAACTTAAATCGGCCAACTAATCGGTTAACATAATATTAATTTAAAGCATAACGATCAATTTGGTGCATAATCAAATATATTTGAAAAGGTGAATTAAAAGATTATTTCCTATCGAATAGGCCTAGCCTAGTGCAGGCGTATGTTGTCGGTTGCCTGCTTCCAGGAGTTATCAGGTTTAAAAAGAATAGAAGACATGATGTCTTTCAAGTTCTTTATTGGTTCCAAGCTTGATAATTGTCCGACACTAACGAGAACGAGAAAGAGAGAATCCTTCCTAGATAAAGGAGGCCTTTTATAACATTTTTCAAATCCATAATCCTCTATTCTTTGTATGCCTCTCTCCCCCTCTCCCTTTTTCTCATACCTCTAAATATGTTAATATATAGAGAAAGTATTGGATTCATGTCAAAAATTCAATGTCGAGATTTTGATGGATATACACGTTTAGAGGTTCCCTGAATCCAAAAAAGTGGTTTTCGCGACATGGTCTGTCTGTGTGTGTGTGTTCAATTTAAAGTATGAATGAATTGAGCTAGGAGGTTGAAATTTTATATTTAGGTTAGACACCCCCCAGGAACATGAAAATAAGCTTTTAGTCAAAATCGGTCAAAAAGTACTAGCACTTTACTGATGTAGTTTTTTCAGTTTTTTCGATTTTCTCAAAATTCGTTGCAACGATTTTGATTAAAATTCCTAAGTCAGTTATTTTTTAGATACTCTTTCTAATGAATATTCCCATTTTGCCATTAAAATCTTCTGAAGACCACTTTACTCTTATACTTCATAGGAAAGATAAGAGAAATAGTGGTCAAGGTAGCAAAATATAAAAAATCTGGTGTGACTGGCGCACAGCACACAACTTTCTCTTACCTTCGGTAATCAAAAGTTGTGTTCTGTGCTTGTCACACCAGATTTTTTGTGTCGACATATATTTAGTTCCCGACAGTACTGAACATATGAATTCAGATGTAAAATTTATAAGTATGGGAAAATATTTATATTTTGTTACCATGGCAACCATTTCTCCTATCTTCCCTATGAAATACAAGAGTAAAGTGGTCTTCAGAAGATTTCAATCCCAAAATGAGAATATACATTTTAAAGAGCATCTAAAAAATAATTGATTTTTGAATTTAAAAAAAAATCGTTGGAGCAAATTTTGAGAAAATCGAAAAAAACTGAAAAAGTACATCAGTAAAGTACTAGTAATCTTTGGCCGATTTTGATTAAAAGCTTATTTTTCCGGTCCCGGGGGGTGTTTAACTTAAATATAAAATTTCAACCTCGTAGCTCAATTCCTTCATGCTTAAAATTGAACACACACCCACACACCCACCCACCCACCCACACACACACACACAGACAGACCATGTCGCGAAAACCACTTTTTTGGATTCAGGGGACCTCAAAACGTGAAGATCCATCAAAATCTCGACATCGAATTTTTGACATGAATCCAATACTTTCTCTCTATATATATATTACATATATACATAGGTAAGAGAAAGTAATATTTTCCCAAGTTTATAAATTTTACATCTTGAATTAATTAATTAATCCCCACCAGATTTTTGGTTTTTGTCACTGAGAAACGGAGCGAGCCAATATATAAAATTATTTAATAATTTTTATCGCCTTTTAAAATTAAATAAATTTGAGTAAAAAATTTAATTTTGATGATACTTTTTAAAATTTGTTTGCTTGGACGCCTCTTTACTGTTTCATACGGAGAAAATAAAATATAATTCAACGCAAAAACCTGTACCGTCTTCCCTCAAGCCATCTCGGCTTTTTATATTTATAAAAAAAAAGAGCGATATAATAAATTTTTGTCGTCGAGTATTCATTTGTTGACAGTGAGTGTCATGTGAATTGGCATGAGAGAACCTTAAAAAGGGTCGATAAAGACTTAGAAAAAAAAAAAAAACTTTCTGCACGCATGCGATCTTCTTCTTCAAGCTGCGTGACCTTCGCTGAGGAAATCAGCCAACCCTTGAAGTAAAAATTGGTTTATTTATTAGCCACTCAAATTTTATATTAATATGCAAAAACAAGAACTTCCCTCGACTGGAAATTTCTTTTCAAATTCCAATCAATGACATAAAAAAAGAGTTATTCTAACTTTATTTTACTATCTTAGCATCTCGTTTACTACATCACACTTATTTATTTATTTATTTTAAAATAGATTTGATTCTCAAGTGTTTTTTTGCAAATAAAACAGACAACGATTTCATTTTTACATTGATCCATCCGTGTATATGTAGTGTGTATAACCTCTATATACGTATATGTAGGTGTTCTTTTCATGTGCTCTAAATAGACATTCGTTTTTATGACGTAAATTCTATTATAACGTTCTCTCTCTCTCTCTCTCTCTCCGTTTGATGGTATTAAGCTTTCTACTCTGTGAATTCACTGAAATACCTACCTATATATAAGATGAAATTTTATGAGATGCATAATTGAAAAAGATATTTATATTTTTATTTTTATAATGCTATAAAAATTGGGGTTGCTTTTTTTCAATATAACTTCTATACACATTCAGATTAAAAAAAATTTAGTAACCAAAAGATTTAATAAATATTTCAATTAAAATAGGAAATTTTACTAAATAAAATTTGTTTTTTCTCATATTTTTTTATGAAGCCCATTTTATTTTATTTTACTCTTTTAGTAAATGTATGTAACCTTGATGAATTGTAGCACAGAGGTAGAGGTCTCACTTCTTGTGATAGGAATAAGAGGTTCCTTTCCTCTCATTTTTATAAATTACAAGTATTTTGGCTGTTTTAAATGATTTTATAAAATTTATTTTTATTTCCTAAATAATTTAAGGTTGTTCGGACATTAAAGCACTTTCCTTGATTAAAAGCTAATTTTTTAATATGTTATTAATCACTATCAAATACGTATAAAATAAAATTTTGAAGCAGATCTGACACAGGGTTATCGTGTAATTAATTTTTAAAAAATTGAAATTTAACATGTAGCCTATGGGGAATAACGACGAAACGCACACATATCGAATTATATAGCCACCTCTGCAATAGATACAAAAACAAAAAAACTTACATTTTATTAATTCACTTCCGAGGAATATGTTAAAAATAAAATCAAAAGTTTCTGCCGACCGCTTTTAAAGATATTTTAACAAGAAAGTCAAAAAATTCTCCAAAATGACAGTCGCCAATATTTAAAAATAATGAATTCTCGAGAGTCAGACCAGCCTGGCAACGTCGCATAACATAAGTGTCTTATCTCTATGTCAGATACATTTTTTTTTCAATTTTACAATATTTTTTCTCGCAAATCGTCCATTGTGTTTAAACTGATTTGCATTAAACATTGTAATATATTAAATAAAATAAAATTTAAGGCGTTTAAGATTTAAAATAGATAGTTGATGAATGCAATGTTGCCAGTTCTATATTACGTGAAATACTGCTCGAGTCGAAAGTCATTCATTTATTATTTTTGGTAATTAAATTATTAACTTAATCCAATTATAAACTATGATAGGTCACGACTAAATTATAATAAGGAATTTTGGCATTCAAATTTTTAATTTTATTTAAAAAAAAATTTAGATTCTATTATGACTTACGATGTACTATCCGAACAACCTTAATTAGAAAATTTAAAATTTTATTTAGGCTCCCTATGTTATTCATAAAGGAACCAAGCGCCATTATGATCGAAATTGAAATAAGACTGCCATCTTGTAGGGAAAAAGAAAATCTACCTCTTTATATAAATCAAAACATTATTACTCTGTGCATTTTTTTTTTTATAAAACAATAAAAAATCATTGTCATTGGTTCCTTCATGCATAACATCGTCTATTTGGACTTAGGGGTTTAATACAACTAACTGTATCTAGAAAAAAAAAAAATAAAAAAAAAAATTTTTTAATTATATAAAAATAAAATTTGAAAACCTTAAAATTTTTGAGGAACAAATTTAGAGCTCTACTTGCCCTTGACACTTACTTGATATTTTTGTAATTTGTCTTGAAAATAAAATCAAATCTTGTTGATCTCACAAGTCAAATCAAAAAATATCATGCAAGTGCTAAATTTTATTTTATTTTGTTTGATTTTATTATCGTGAAATGATCTATCTATAATTTTACATAGAAGGTAGAAGAGAAAAGATGTATTTTCGTGGTCCATCAATATGGACGAAGCCACTCCAAGCCATTAAGAGCGTGACGCCCGAACCCCAAAAAAAGTCTCTACATTAAATCACTAGCGGACTTTCTTTCCCTTTTAGGGCAATTGAATCTAACCTTAAAAAGAAACGGTCAGTCGAGAGGCCTATAAATTTAGGATCGATAGAAGGGGAGACTCTTATGGGCTTAAGATTTGCCAATATTGATACATCCGTCTTCCATCTTCGTCTCCCCTCTCCTTATCCCGTGTCTGTGTCTTAAAAAGAACGTGGCTAGAAATCTCATCCGGCTTAAATATTGTTTTTTGATCCGCATGATTGTTTTGGAATAAGAGAAATTCGGCCATTGGAATTTCATCAAATAGACCAGGCCTGCCTTCTATGAGGAGATGAGGATTTTAGAAATCATAAACATTTGAGATCCAGCATTCGAATCAACCATTTAAATTCTTGGATATTTTTATTTATTTATATTTTTTTTTCCACATGACTTTAGAAAGTGGGAAGAATAAATAAAAATTTATTTTTAAATCCAACATTAAATAGCTATAGGCTATGTTTCTTTCATTTCTGAAGTTTAATTAAAGATAGCAATCAAAATAAAATCAAAACTTTTGTGTGTTCATGTGTAATGCAAGAATGGTGTAGAAACTTTGGAGGTCACGAGTGTATCACCCGGGCCCTGTCGCAAGCAACATTTCAAAATAAACGTCTCAAATTGATTTTTATTTTCTTTTAAGATCTTTTTGACATCTATTTAGACGCCGTTTTTACTTTCTCTTACCTCTATATACAGTATGTTAATATATAGAGAGAAAAAGTATTGGATTCATGTCAAAAATTCGATGTCGAGATTTTGATTGATATACACGTTTGAGGTCCCCTGAATCCAAAAAAGTGGTTTTCGCGACATGGTCTGTTTGTGTTCGAATTTTGAGCTATGAGGCTGAAATTTTATATTTAAGTTGGGCATCTCCCTGGAGCGAGAAAATAAGCTTTTAATCAAAATCGGCCAAAAAAGTACCTGTACTTTACTGATGTACTTTTTCAGTTTTTTTCGATTTTCTCAAAATTCGATTAGATATATTTACAAATAACGAGTATCGTTTAAAGTCTTAAATGACCTAAGTTGCTGAAAAGACTGTGTGTATGCGGATGTGAATGTGAGTGTGAATGGGAAAAAAGTGTGAGTGTTTAAAAAATTTATTTCTATTTCTCTAATACCCGTATTCATAGTCATTCCTTGAGGAAGAAGGAATACTTATATCTATACATTTATATAGGCATAAGGATTCCTTGTTCCTCAAGCAATGACTAGGAATACGGTTTCCTTATTTTTGAAACAGTTAATAGTAAAATATTATAAAGAATTTATAAGTTGAATAAACAAATGTTTAGTCTTTAGTCTCCTTAGTTTTCATCTTTCAAAAGATATAAGGTAAAAATATATGAATACTCTATTACTATTCGTTATTATAAAAAAATATATTAGAAATTTTTAGAGCGTAGAAAAGAAGAATGAAGAATAAAACAAAAAAAAAATAAAACTAAAAAGAATTAAAGATTATTTGATATTGACTTTGATATATGTAATATTAAAAAAAAGGGTAATTTATACAATATCTCTTGGAGCTTGTTGTAGACGAGAGAGTTGAGGAGAGATAAATTTGAGTGAACGTTATATTGACGGAGCGCAGATTTTTTGATGAGAAATTCAATCTCTCCTGACAGAAAGAGAGGGAGTGCGCTCGATGACTTGAGTGTCCCTAAGGCATACTTTTATTTTATAAATTTTATCTTATAGAATCGTGATTGAATTTCTTTTATTTAAAGATCAAAAGAAAAAAAAAAAAAGGGGGGGGGGGAATGAATAGATGAACAAAAAATTCTCAATGGAAATTGTTGATTAAAACAAAGAAATATTATTATTAATATTATTACTACCTTTAGAAAGATGGTTGAAGAACAATCGTTCGAATAAATATTCTTTTATTTTTTTTAAATAAGTATGAAAATATTAATTTTGCTTTTTTTATTGAAAAAAGTTTCTTTATATTTAAAAGACATTTATTTCCTTATTAGAACAAATTTCTTCTTCCTCAATCGAATTTTGAAAATTTTAGACTTTATACCAAGTAAGAGTGGCCTCTAATCTCAAATAACTTAGAAATAGAATTTTTTTTTAATGTATAATTAAAAAATCTGGTGGGACTGGTCGCTAGAGCCCTGCACGGGTACGGGCTGGCCCGTAGGCCCGTTACCCGCCCGGCCCGCGGGCCGGGCCGGGCGGGCTTTGGAGGCCATGAAAAAATTACGGGCGGGTACGGGCGGGTAACAAGTCTAAATAAACGGATTCGGGGGACGGGCATGCAAATGAAATTTTATTTAAAAATTGCTAGACATTCGTTCATTCATTCACTAAATCTCGGGCGGGTATGGGCGGGATTGAAAAAATCGGCGGGCGGGCCTGAAGGATGGTAAAAAATTACGGGCCGGGTACGGGCGGGAAGTCAAAAAAAATACGGACACGGGCCGGTCCGGGCCAAAAAAAATCGGCCCGTGCAGGGCTCTACTGGTCGCTCAGCACACAACATTAGAACTCAAGATGTACAATTTTTTTTTTTAAACACTCACCCTTTTTTCTCATTCACACTAACACACACATTCACACAGTCTTTTCGGCAACTTAGGCCATTTAAGACTTTGACGATAACCGTTATTATTTATAATATCTATTGGGGGTCCAGGCATTTCTATTTAAGCCATCTGGTATCCAAATGGCTTAAATAAAATCATCGGACTGCCTGAGTCCGAACCCGCGACGTTCGGTATAGAAGGTGGGCACGCTACTAACTAGACCAAGCCCGTAGGCCGATGTACAATTTATAAACATGGGAAAATACTTATATTTTGTTACCATGGCAACCATTTCTCTTAACTTTTCTGTGAAGTACAAGAGTAAAGTGGTCTTCATTCGATTTCAATGGCAAAATGAGAATATATATTTTAAACAGCATCTAAAAAATAATTGACTTATGAATTTTAAGCAATATCTTCGGAGGGAATTTTGAGAAAATTGAACGAAACTGAAAAAATACATCAGTAAAGTACTAGTACTTTTTGGCTGATTTTGATTAAAAGCTTATTGTCATGCCCTAGGGGGATGCCTAACTTAAATATAAAATTTCAACCTCCTAGCTCAATTCCTTCATGCTTTAACTATAACCATAGTGTTGTACATATCCAGACACACAGACAGACTGACAGACAGACCATGTTACGAAAACCACTGATTTTGGCATAAGTAAAATTTCGAAAACATTCATTCCTGCTTAGGTAAAGAACTTTGTAAATTAAATATTAAGTAATTAATTATAAGGAGCTTATATAAAATTTGATTAATCGCAAGAATATTTAAAATCGAAAGCCTCCCTACTGGCAGCCCTTAGAAATGAATTTAATTTTTATCAATGGTCAAATTACATCGTTATACCTAAACAACCTTCCAATCAGTAGAAATTATCGATTAATCAGATCAATGAATATTCGATATATCGAAATAAATTTCTCTTGACATTTGACTTATCGAAATACGATAACTAAATAAAAAATAAATTTCTCGTTCAATTATAAAGAATTTATTACTCGGTGCCTTTTTTGAGTGAGATGAAAAAAAAAGTTTTGTATTCGCCACTTGTTCATCTTTCTCTAACAGTTAGAAAAAAAATCCTAAAAAGTATATTAAAAAAGTCTTTTGTTTTCCGATCGATTGTTCCGGTCGCGTGATGCCACGAGTTAATTCCCAGGGCATTGGACAATTAAAATGTTATTAATCTCAATTTGCGACCCAAGCTAATATTGTTCCAGCCAAAACTATGAGTAAAAAAAAAACCTCTTTTTTTATTCATTAAATATATTAATGAGATTTCAGTTTCTATCTAAGATGATTAACATTAAGTAATTTGTTAAGAAAGAGTTAATTAAGAGGGGGAGGGTCGGATTATAGCTCTTGTTAGTAATACTGGTATTTAAGTGGAAAAACAATTTTTCATAATAAGAGGGTATTTGATTATCAATAAAAATTTATTTATTTATTTATTTTTTTTATTAATAAACACACTTTTTTCCCATTCACACACATATACACACATTCTTTTCAGCAACTTAGGCCATTCAAGACTTTAAAAAATTTAATTGAATTTACTTTAACATGTCTTTGGTGCTTGTCCTGAAAATATAGAAATAGGTAGCGCCCAAGAAACAAGAATGTTGAACACGCGATATATTTCTTTTAAGGGGGTTCAGGAGCGACGTCTAAACGTACTTTAAACTAGACTATCAATGCGGTTTTTTTTTTAAATGAATTAAATTCATAAGAGATTATTGGGACATCTAGCTATAATTTTTTTAATGACTTATTAAAAAATTATCGTAATTAATTTTTTTTGTTATCAAGCAAATACAAAAAAAAAAAACAATCTGCCCCAATAATCTTTAATTTTTTTTAAATTTAAAAATGAATTTATTGTTATTATTAATCACATATTAATTAAGAAATTTTTAAAATAAGCTTAGATGATTTATTTAAAATTTATCTGTCAAATTAGTTCAGCATTCTTTCAATAGATGGCAGGCTAGTCTAACAGACGATATAGTATTAGCCTATATCTGGCCTATATTTATATATTTTTATGCTTTTATAAAAGATACATAATATACACTGTATAATAACATTTATAAACTATTTATTGTTAAAAGATCAATGAAAATCAACCAAATGCATTAAATATTATTAGCTACAATTCTGACATCTCTTGCCAAATTTTTGAATCACTTGATATTTGGGCATACTTTTTATGACACCCTACGCCATCTTATCGGAAAAAACATGCGTAACCACTTCGCTCCAGAGCCCCCTTAAAACCGAAAACTAGACAAGAAACTCTCAGAGATAATATATTTAAATATAGGCCTATACCTCCGGGGGACTCCTCTCCAATAGGCTAGGGCCCACGTGCGCGGCCTTCGTCTTTCCTTGAACATGTGCCACAATTTTTCAAACAATTCGTTTCAGATAATTAATATAAATAAACATATCTGGCTGATTTTTTTTTTTTTTTAACAAAAAAAAACACACTTTTTTCCCATTCACACACACATCACACCGTAAGTCACGGTATGGCTTTGAAGTTTTTAGCCTCTCTCCCTATCCCAGAGGATTCGATCCTCTAAGACTTAGACTACATATTTTGGATTCTTACTCAATTATATAATATTAAAGGCAGGAGTATTTTATAATATTCCATTTTCAAAGGACTGGATGTGTTAATTTATAATAATAAATGATTAAAAATTCTATACCCCTTTACAAAAAAAATTGGGGGATCGCCTGGTCTAACTAATCATTATATCTTTTCTAAAAAAAGAGAGAGCAAATAATTAATGCTCAATTAATGCTTATTATTATTGAAAGAAACAAATTGACTATTAACCATCATAGAAATTTTGAATATTTCTATTAATTATTAAAAATTGATTGAATCCATGTACGAATAATTGCATGACCGGTATATCTAATTTATCTTCTAATATTTGTGGATAAATACATATATACATAAATATTATATTATATTCAGAATAATTTTGGCGCTTTAATGCTGCATTATTATATTAATAAAATATTTATAACCAATTATAGCTTATCATTGTATTGTATGTTGTAGGGGATATTTCATTAAATATAATTCTCTCTATATTAGATAATTAAGTCTATTTTATCTCGAAGGGATAAAGGGAGAGATAATATTAATTCGTAAAAAATAACAGGCTCACTAAAATGTCGACATTCATGTTCTACGTACCGGTAGACTATATATTTCACTCCAACATTATATATTTATATACTTAAATTAGTAAATATTTATAGGATACTGGTCATAATATTTAACTAACCACGCAGTCCTCCTTCGGCACGCTTCTTTTCTAGCCAGGGTCGTATATAAGAATTAGCCGAGACCCCCCCCCCCCCCCCTCTCCCCGAAATTATTCAAATCTATATACATATTTACGGGTATATAGCTAGTATCTATATTTTTGTTTGAAAAAGTGCGTCGCATAAATAAAAGAAATATATTTAATATATAAGCAATTTTTTAATAAATTTTTTGTCTCTGAGAGGGCCGGGCCCCTAGGGGGTCAGGTGAAAACGGAAAAATTTGGAATAAAAATAAAAATTTAACGAAAATTGTCTCTGAGAGGGCCCGGCCTCATCGGTGGTTGAGCAATAATTAAACTCGGAGATGATAATCAGCTTTAGAGAAACTCTTTCCGCTACTAGTCAACGTTTCGGAGCACAAACGGCTCCTACTTCAGAACCATATAATAAACAAAAGTAAACATGAATTACAATATATGATACAAATTATAAAGGGATGGCTTCGTGGTAGACTCATCATGAGGAGTCAATAATCAAATTTTCCCTCAATTTCGTCATGATATTTAACGATGTTAATTCATTATTATACCGATGTTAATTCATTATTAACATCGTTAAATAACATGACGAAATTGAGGACAAATTTGATTATTGACCCCGCATGGTGAGTCTACCACGAAGCCATCCCTTTATAATTTGTATCATATAATTCATGTTTACTTTTGTTAATTATAAGGTCCTGAAGAAGAGGCCGTTTGTGCTCCGAAACGTTGGCTAGTAGCGGGAAGAGTTTCTCTAAATAAATAAATAAATTGGCCTGATTATCATCTCCGAGTTTAATTATTGACAACATTCTCAATCATAAAACAAATCTTGTTTAATTGTGTTTAGCTTTTTATTTGCATAGCCTTATCTCTGAAACCATTCATCTGCAATGGATGAAATTTTACAAATATTAGTCCTAGGATAGATTACGGTATTAAATTTTGAACTGAAGGGCCGATAAAAATAGGTCACGATTATCTCAATGTCCCCTGGATTGTTATAATAATTAAGACGATTGTCTCCCGTTCTGGAATAAATGTGTTAACAATCGGTTGAGTAGAAAACGTTTTATTATCAAAAAATTTAGTATAAATTAATAAGTCTACATACATATTCACATATTTTATTGATATTTATTTAAGGAGTTAAAAATTTTTTTTTGAATTTCAATAGAAAAAATTTTATAATCATAAAAAAAAGAAATTACTAATTCTATTCAAGAAAAAGAGAGCGAGAGAGGAGGGGGCGGACTCAATTTGGTATTAGCTTTCTGTTGTTGCTGATGCAATATAATGTTTATAGCAGGGGAAGAATCGTGCAATTTTTATCAATGCTCACAGGAATGGTAAAGGGGTGGTGCTGGTGGGGGTGCTTTGTGAGTATGTCGAATGATTGAAGGAATAAAAAAAAAACTTAGGCCTGGTTACCTTTTTTTATTAGGAATAATAGATTTCTCTTGAAGATTGAAGGTAAGGGTGAGTGAATGACATTTATACAACATCTGCTTGAGATATATAAAACGCTCTAACCACCACATGGACACACACACACAAACACACCTTTATGAAAGGGTTTGCTTCTTATTGAGTTCAAAAAACATGATTTGTGGTCTTTGGCAAATTAACCTCTTTTTTTTTTAAGAAAAAGATTCATATCATTCCAAATTTGACCCTTTGGGATTTAATTAAATCTGACTTGTTAGAGTGAGAAGGTAACAATATATAGTTTTTATAGTTGAGAGTGCTTTTTCGTTTAATATTCAAAAGGATTTTTTTATTTATTTATTTGATTTAAATTAAATCTGAAATAAACATATTTTTTATGAAAATAATAAATAGTAAGTGGCTATTTGACACACTCGTGATTTTTTTTTATTTTATTATTTAAAATTATATTTGATTATGAAGTCATGGGTGCTTGCAAGTCGTGAAGTGTCGCCAGCAAGGGCGGTCCTAGCCTTACATTTTGGGGGGGTCACTGTTTTTTTTTTTTATAGTATAAATAAATGGGCCTGGACCCCAATAAATATATATTAATCAAATATGAGTATCGTTTAAGTCTTAAATGGCCTAAGTTGCCGAAAAGATTGTATGAATGGGAGAGTGAGTGGGAAAAAAGTGTGTGTTAAAAAAAGAAAAGATTTTGGGGGGGGCCCCACCCCCTTGACCCCCGCCTCTGGGACCGCCCTTGGTCGCCAGAAAAGTCAATATTAAGAGAAAGTTAAGGGACATGTAACGCCTCTTGTGATTGGCTAACGCTTGAGCCAGATGACCTATCACAGCGCCGATTATAAATAGACCAAGTGAACGTCTCGCGACTCTACCTGCCACTGGCTCAACAGTCGCCATTGTGAGGCAGTGTGTTTTACATTAGTTCTACGTTCGTTCCACTCTGAATCTTAACTTTTTCCTATGAAGTACAAGAGTAAAGTGTGATTCATAAGATTTCAAAGACAAAATGAGAATATACATTTTAAAGAGCATATAAAAATTAATTGATTTTTGAATTTTATTCAAAATCTGTAGATATGTTCGAAATAATCAAAAAAAAAATCTGTAGATATGTTCGAAAAAAATCGTAAAAACTGAAAAAGTGCATTAGAAAAGTACTAGTACTTTTTGGCCGATTTTGTTCAAAACTTATTTTTAGTGCCCAGAAGAATACCTAACTTAAATATAAAATTTCAATCCGGTAGCTTAATGCCTTCATATTTAACATCGTTACACTCAAACACAGACAGAAAAATTTGAGGAACTCACATTTTTGGACTCAAGAGACCTCAAAACATGTATATCCATCAAAATCTCAACATCGAATTTTTGACATGATCGCAATACTTTCACTTTATATATTTGAAATATAGGGCAAGAGAAAGTAAAAATGGAGAAGATAATAAAATATAATTAAATATTAGTTAATATCTTAGTTTTCGAGATCTATTCATTGAATCAAATTCTCATTAAATTCTATGAAGTGTAAAAAGTAATTTTTGACGTTAGAATGTGAGATTTTAAAAAGGTCTTTAGGCAACCATTCTAGGAACGAAGAAACTAGCTTCAACCCCCACCACCCAGTATTGTACTGTATATAAATATCCCAAACGCTTTTTAAATAGAAAAGCACTCGATGCATATCCAAGATATTCTTTTTTCACATTTTACACGTATTTAATTTAACATATTCGGATAGGCAAGTTATTAGATTTTGAATTTTGATCGAGTGACGTATAGGAGTTATGTAAACAACGCTAACTAGTAACGAGGAGAGAGAGAGAGAGAGAGTTGGGTATGTTTTCTATTAAAACTTGGTTAGAAAATTTTGATGATGAACTCTTAAGTTTTTCCCTTCTCTCTTTCTCTCTCAAGTTTCCACGCAGTTGAGTTAAGGGTGGGGGTGCCCTATTTGCATAAATAATGCACATTTACCCCTCTCTCATTCTAACTTAGTATTTTATTAAATCGCCGAAATAATAATTAAACTTTTATCAATATTTATATTAGATTTGCTTCTCAAATTTTAAGGATTAAGTAAAAAGCTACCTAATGAACAAAGTTAAGTGAAGGAAGAGTGTTTTGTTAAATATTTATTATCCGTTTAACAAAAAAGAAAAAAAAGAAGCAATTATTAATTAACCCAGGATTTTGCACTTACTGATTAATTGACCGGATTAAATCACTATTATTCACCAGAAGAGGGTTTAGTTTAAATTCTCATTCTTTTCATGTGACATTCCAATAGGAGACGACTGGAATTTCAGATATGTAGCACCTCGGGTAAACAAACAAAGAAGGATTTATGCTACCAAGATGCAAAAATAAAATTTTCTGCCGATTTATTGAGCTATATTTTCTTTCAATATAGTAATAATAATATAGTATTTATTTATTTAAAAGAACTGTTGGCATTAGGCCACCAGCCATTTTTGCCACCGCTAAATAATATAGTACGAGACTCTCTTTTACTCATTATCTTAAAAAAAATTATTTTAAACTAAAGTTGTACATTTGAATGAAGTAGTAGTAGTAGTAATAGTTGGCAGAGATTGGTTTTACTAAAGGCTCGTTTTGTTTTTCCTAGTCCGTTTTTTTTTTTTTTTTTAATTTAATTTTTCGGCATCGGAAGCCATTTAGATCCTGTCCCTATCTCTGATCCTGTTTAAAAATTTCATTTTAATTTCTAGTTTTGTGATACTCTAGATTACTAGCTTTCTATTTGTTTTTTACTTTCTCTTACCTCTATATAGGTTAATATATAGAGAGAGAAAATATTGGTTTCATGTCAAAAATTGTCGAGGTTTCGATGGATGCTAACCTCTACACCAAGCCCGGATGCTCCAGCCATTCTCATTAAGTTGCGCGTCTCGAAAAACCGTTATAACCCGATTCAGTACCGAGTTATTCTAGGCGGCAAGAGATGGCGTTAGTTTTTCCCATAGGGATACAAGGGATTTATTCCATTTCATTTGAAAGATTCCAGCTAATTAATTACGGGTAAAAATTAATTATTTTTCAACACAATGACTACTAATTTAATTATCTACACTAAAAAAAAAAATGTATTTTTTCGAAAATCAAAAAAAGGGCTTCTATAACTTGTAGATATTTTAAATAGCTTTAATTTTTTAAAAATTTGAGGCCGATCGCTTCAAAATTGTGGCCGCTGGAATCTCCCAAAATTAGCACCCCAAGACGCGCACCTTAATTGGATAGCAAATGATATAAATAAATATGCCTAGATAATTGTTTCGTAATAAATAAATAAAATATATAGGCCTATAGGCTTAGGTTTAAAATGCGTTTAAAGTCAAAATGGTGTCGAAAAGAACACACACAGGACCTACATGAGATTTTTACAATCAATTTTTGGGGCCCCTACTACCCCAATTCATGTAGATCTGTAAAATCTAGGGAATTTAGAAAAAATAAAAGGGAAAGGCTAAAAAAAGAAAGCTTTTTTTTCGTAAACGTTTTAGAATTTGTGATTCTCTTAAAGCCCTTAGAGCTTAATCGACAAGTGGTGCGGAAGAGCTTTAAGGATTGTGCAAATCGCCTCCTTCCCCACTTCCCCCTCTCTCTCTCTCCTCCCATGCCTGTCTGTCTGTCCCTTTACCCGACACCTCAACTCACTGGATCCCGAGCATCTCCATCTCCTGAGGGTTTACAGGTCCCTGGGGGTAGACCAACCCCGAATTAATAACCATATTCATTACGCATTCAAATTGGCATCGGATAACGGCTTCTGACGTCACATCTACACGACAAACACATACCTAACGTCAAAATATACGACCTCTTTAAAAAAAATAATAATAGAATAAACATTTGCTAATTTACTTACGTGTCTGTTCTAGGACCGCCGATTTCGGTTCGGTACGGTTGGCCTTTCGGCCAAAAATTGTTGGTTTGTGAAAAGGGGTTTGAAAAGAAAAAAAGGGGGGAAAAAAAAAAAAAAAAAAAAAAAGGAAAAAAAGAGAAAAAAAAAAAAAAAAAAAAAAAGGGGGGGGGGGGGGGGGGGGGGGGGGGGGGGTTATCATATAAATTAAGCTGGAAATTTATAATTTATTTTGACAGTTCATTATATCGATTTCGATTTAGCTCTATTATAAATTTATAATTTCCTTTTTTTTTTTTTAAGAAAACATCAATATCGATTTTTTTTCAAATTTCTTTTTTTTTTTTTAAACTTGTGTTCCAGGGATGCATGAGAAAATATTACTGGTCCATATCATACAGACTTGAAATAACTACGATTCAAGCACATTTATATTTTTCTATTTAATTTATTTTAAAACTATTCCATAATATCATTGACTCATTGACTATGTAGTAAATTCTTTCTCCAGGGGAGAGATGCGGTGTTATAAAGGAAATATTGTTAAACAACTAGAGCCAGTGGTCGAGAGTTAATAAATTAAAAATCTTTTTTATAAATTTATTGAATACTATTTTTTTTGGTTATGGAGAAAGAAAAACAGGACTGTTTCACGTTAAAATAATTTATTCGCAGATATTTCGGTAAGCTTAACGCAAACCATCTCAGTGCTTTAAATTATATGATTGTGGAGCGTTTAACAAACTCATAAAATGCTTGAGAAGCCATTCTATACATGGAGGGGACAAAATCGCATGAAGCAAGTCACTGAGAGAAAAACAGCATCTACAGTATATACATAAGACACAATCGAATTTTTTGTATGCTTTACGATAATTTCTAGAAAGTACACGCGCCTGGTGGGTCACTGTGAGAAATTATCGTAAAGCATACAAAAATTCGATTGTGTTATGTATATACTGTAGATGCTGTTTTTCTCTCAGTGACTTTTCATGCGATTTTGCCCCTCCATGTATAGAATGGCTTCTCAAGCATTTTATGAGTTTGTTAAACCTCACAATCATATAATTTAAAGCACTGAGGATGGTTTGCGTTAGCTTACCGAAATATCTGCGAATAAATTATTTTAACGTGGAAAGCAGTCGCTGGTTTTTCTTTCTCCATAACCTTAATACTGTTGACCCAGCATACTTAGTTTCGTTTACTATTTTTTTTTTTTGAGATTTCTGAAAGCCCTTATCGATAGGTGATGAGTTCTTTTCAATTTCATAATTTAATTTTTTTATTGTTCCAAAATTAGTGATATTTTGTCTATTTTCACAAAAGTTCTTTAGCCGTAAGAGGTTTAAGGGCATCTAAAGGTTAAGAAAAGGTTGTTGGCCCGATGGCAAGAAATTCGCCCTTCAAAACCACCGCCCTTCCCCTACACCCCACCACCCTTCTCTCATCCCCCTCTAAAAAAGTCAATGGTAACGATATTGTTTGGCTTTTGAGGGCTCAGTTGGGGATTGGTTGGTTTAATTAAAATTTATTGAAAAATAAATCGCCACGTCAAGTTAATTTAGCGCAAACAAAAATGTAAACAAATGAACCGAAATGTTTATCATATATCGGATTTTTATTTTTATATCTGAAAGGAAGGGATGAGAAAATTGAGAATTGAAAGGGGAATAGAGGGTGAGAATTTTATTAAATTGATAAAAATATGGTGTTGGTTTTTTTTAAATTGAAATTTTAATGAAAAAAAAATCATCATTCACTGAGTTATTTGATTAAGAAAAAAATAATTATTAGGTTAATATTAATATCTTCCCGATATCATTGGAAGCTTTTGTGTGCGATTTGCAATTGAGATTTCAATTCCTGTCCTAAATGATGATTATTATAGGTAGACTGATATTAACGTTTCCTTTTAAGTTTGATTAGCCTGAAGTTTCTTAAAGATAATTAATTAAGAATTTATTATTAACAATTTTACAAATTTTTAAGAGAATATTACCCAAAAACAAAACAAATTAATACATTTAGGGTGTGTTCGATTTGGATGCTCACACGCTTTAAGCACTCATTGTTAATAATAAATTCCTCATTGAGAGATTTAAATACTCCTGCTCACTTCCCCCAAAGCCAACAAAAAATTTCTCATTTTATCGGAACAATACGCTTTTTACTTTCTCTTGCCTATGTACATATGTAATATATATATAGAGAGAAAGTATTGGATTCATGTCAGAAATTCGATGTCGAGATTTTGATGGATATACACGTTTTGAGGTCTCCTGATTCCAAAAAAGTAGTTTTCGCGACATGATCTGTCTGTCTATGTGGCTGTCTGTCTGTCTGTGTGTCTGTGTTCAATTTAAAGCATGAAGAAATTGAGCTATGAGGCTGAAATTTTATATTTAAGTTAGACACTCACCTGAGACGTGAAAATAATTAAATCAAAATCAGCCAAAAAGTAATAGAACTTTACTGATTAATTTTAAACTTATAACCGTTGGCTCTAGTTGAAACATTATGCTTTAATAGGAGAATTAAATTCAAGTATGATACACAAGGTTTTTTGTTTCAATGATTTATTTATTTAACATTAACACTTTATAAGTATTTCGACACCATATTTGTTATCATCGGAAGTGAATTACATACTGAATAATGTATATAAATCAGTATGTAGGGGAGAGAGGGGGAATGGCGTTCACTTAAGGAAAACATGGTGTATCTTTTAAATCATTTATTATAAATCCAAATTAAGATGGGTAATAAAGTCTTTAATTATCGAGTAATCAACAATTTAACACCAAAAGCATATATCTTTGCCCTATTAGTAGTAGGGAAACAATATTAAAAAACATGTTTGAGCGGCATTGCCCCTGGCTTTGGGTAATGCCGCTCAGGGCATGGGGTAATAACGCTCAAATGTATTTTTGGAATATAACATGTAAGATACATTTTAATTAAAGAAATATTTATGAGATCAATCTTATACAATAAAAGTAAAGTCTACAATCACAAATTAGCATCAATTATTCCCATTTGGACGTAAGATTAGCCTTTTTCAATATAACAAATAGAGTAAAGTCTCGATGTGAAATCAACTTCAATTATTATAATTATAATATAAACTAATTACTATTATTAGAGGTAACACAAATTAGAAATAGAAATATTTTATTTTTGGACACTTAAATCACAGATATATCCATCTGGCAAATTCCACACTGAACACATAGCATGAGCCCACATTCCACAGATGGCGCAGCAATACCACAACTCGTTATTTTTTTCCAATTTCTTCGCAAATAATACTTTTGTTATAATTTTCATCATCCACATTCAATTCATCATCACTGTTATCGTCACAAAGCTGCTCTTCATCTTCACAGTCTGAAAAACTTTCTAAGGGGTAATGGCGCTCAGATGAGCGGTATTACCCCAAACGGTAGTTTTATAATTAATTTGAAATAAAAAAATCATTTGCAATTGTTGAAAATTGATTACATTATCACAGAATAGAAGAGTTTTACTGTCAGAAAAGTAAAATTAAAAATTTAATAAGCATTAAAATTTTGGACTTATCGACAAAAAACACGACACCGAAAATTAGATCAGTGCGGCCACAAACGAAGAAACTCACTTCACGGTCACATGACGCAAGCTGACTGTCCTTTTGCATTGTTGCCTGTTAGAGACCCCCTCCCCTTGCATTTCACGCTCCGTGGCGATTTGCTAAGTTTTATTTTGACAGAGTTACAGGGGTGAGCGCCATTACCCAGTGAGCGCCATTACCCCTCTCTCCCCTAATTCACTTCGACGATGACACATATGGTGTCGAAATACTTATAAAGTGTTAATGTTAAATAAATAAATCATTGAAACAAAAAAACCTTGAGTACCATACTTGAATTTAATTCTCCTATTAAAAAAACTTTACTGATGTATTTTTTCAGTTTTTTTCGATTTTCTCAAAATTCGCTTATTACGCCTGACCTAATTACCTTCTTATTATAATAAATCCCAAATATATGACCCTTTGTTTCTACTAAAGCCTCAGCTTACTCATTAAAATCAGAAAATTTTTAGTTCAAACAAGTTCCTCTCGCTTTGGAATTATTATGTAAATAATTCGCAATCCAGAACAAATTCGATGGCACATTGAGGGCATGCAATTCCCTTAAGACAGCCCAGCTGGGCCATCTCCATAATAACCAATTGTCTCTGGCCCCAGTTGAGCTCTCAGGGCTGAGAACAACCCCCATGGCGAAGGGCTGTTTAAAACTTGAGTATGTAAATACAGTGCCAGTCGAGCAAGTTATTTTACGAGGTATTTTCTTGAAAAGTGCCTCTCTCTCTCTTTCTAGTTTATATTCCTAGCCTAGCCTCCCTCCTAGCCAAGCCAATATCTGCAACGTTCAATATTTGATTTGTTTATACTATACTCTCTACTCGCAATGTTTGAATAAATGTTTGCTTGGTAAACTGACCTGTGAACAAAACAAAATATGAACGAGAGCAAAAAAAGATATTTTTCAAAAACTAGAAATTATGTAGCTGTATGCAAATTTATTACATTAATATTTTATATGCTTTATTTATCTTTCACATCGCATATTTATACTGGAGTTGTTCAGTAATTACTTTTTCATTTAAAAAATTAATAATAAAAATTTTTTTCTAATTTTGAAAATTTTTTACTTTTTTTTTTAAAAGGTCATACATATTTTTTTTGATATTATAATATAGGGTGGGAACTTCCTTATTTGTTTGAAGCTCACTTTACTCTTTTTAAACTCCATAGCCAGAATGCCTGGACCCCAATATATATACAGTAGGCTATATGTTCATAATAACGGTTTTCGTACAAAGTCTTTTTTATATGACCTAAATTGTTGAAAAGTCTGTGCTATATGTGTGTGAATGTGCGTGTGAATGGCAAAAAATCTGGTGTGAGTGTTAAAAAAAAAAAAAAAAAAACAGTCTTGGTAACCAGGCCCATAAACAGGATTTTTTCGGGGTAATGGAGAGGGTATTATAATTTTGTTCAATGACATTCATTTAAAGAGGGAATAACGTTGAACTAACGTCTCCCTAATGGACAGAGTTCAAATTATACTGATTTAATTTGTAATTTGTATTTTTGAATTTTTTTTTTTTAACGCTTTTTCGGCTATTGAGTCCATTTAGGGTATGACTTTATTAAACATATTTTTAAATTACATTATACCGCTGGCTAACGGGGGACGTTCCACACGCTGATTGCTCGGGGTCACCAATCCCGAGCTTTCGCCGCGGTTGGCATTGCTTAACCTTAACGAATGTGGTGACTGTTGCTCTTCTCCGTTGCCAGGCCCCCGGCCAAATTAATTTTGAAAATAAGGCTCTTCTCAGCCCTGGCTAAGTGCCTGATGGTATTAAAATATAAATAATAAATTTTACGTCTTTCTTATCGGAAACTTGAAGAGAAAGTTGTGTGTCATGCCTAATTGTTGTTATAAAAATCACGTCATTTATTGATTTTGATGAATTGATTATAAACAACTTATTATTAATATATACAGAGAGAGTCGATGAATTAAACTACAAGGAATGGAAAAAGGGGGGGGGGGAATAAATGCAAGTCATGAGCCCTTCGTCCTTTCTACCTTCTCTTTTGTCTAATTCAATTTAAATCTAGCCACAGAAATTTTTTTTTTATTTCTTCCATTAATCTCTAGCGTATCAAAAAGTCTTTTATAATAAAATATTTAATTAAATATAGCTTAGCATAAGAATATTTAATGATGACGATGATCAAAAAAAAAAACACATAGATTAATCATTTATTATGCTACTAGTACTACGTAACATTTTAATTATAAAATTAATAATAAGTTGATGTTGTAAAACAAGAAAATTGGTTTTTCGTTTTTACTAGCGAAAGATTAATTAATTATATATAATAACATCGTGGGGGAAGTTTTATAGATTATTTATTATCTTTAAATTAATAAAAAAAATTTGTTTTTTGCTACTTTCTCTTATCTATAATGGGCCGCAAGAAGGGAGGTAATTAAATAAAATATCAATTGCACTCACAGAACAACAACATTGATAAGCAAAGTGAATCCTAATTAACCATATCGGATTGAAAGGATTAAAAAAACAAAAAAAAAACAATTTGCTCTCTAATCTAATTCTTTACCCTCATAGAATTAAATAAATTTTTTATATTTATTTATTTATAATAAGTTTTGACTTTAAATTAGGGTAAGTCGATTCGATTTCGATTTGAATCGAAAATCGATTTTGAGCGTCGATTTTCGATTCAAACTCGAATCAATTCAGTGTTTTGAAAAAATCGATTTTTGACGGCTTATTTTTTGATTTTACTTATAAGCAGTTTAGTTGAATTTTCGCGTAATAATTTTAAAGGAGAGTACCCTCACGTTTGGCAGGTCGCCCTCAATCTTTTCTATTGTTTGTTAGTCTTTTTACAAGTTATAAAAACTGAATAAATTGATTTGGTACACCATCATTCTCAAAAATTTTAATTATTTTGACTTTTTAATGTTCCCTGAACTTTTTTTTATTCATCCTTTTATTAGGCATCTGGAAGCAATTCCTACCTTATTTATCGGCCCGTAATATAATTTTTAAATTTTTTATTGTCTCCTGATTAATCTAATGGATTTATTGGCGTTAAATGATTTAATAAAAAAGAATCCCAAAGCGAAAGGGAGGAAGTCAACAAGACTAATTGAGATGCTAAAGTGCTTAGGTATTATTTGTGAAGTAAATTTGATTGCATCAGCGGGGGTGAGAGAGAGTAAAGAGAGAGAGAGAGAGAGAACAAGTTGACCAACTCGACAACTTCCGGCAGGTTGAACCCCCGCACCCTCTACTAAGCGTAATTAAGTTGGCAGCCATGCGCGCCTCTTACTTCCGGTTCCTTGTTCAAGAAAGCACCCTCCGGCTCTCTTTTACACTTACATAAGCCAGCCTTTTTGTAATTAATATAAAAAAATTTCATTTTAATGTAAGGAAATGTTTTATAAAGAGGTCGGCACCTTAGTATTATTTAAAATCTGGTAGTACCAGTTTTTACTTTCTCTTACCTATATATGTATATACAATATATATATATATATATATATATAGAGAGAGAGAGAGAGAGAGAGAGAAAGTATTGGATTCATGTCAGAAATTCGATCTCGAGATTTTGATGGATATACTGTACACGTTTTGAGATCCCTTGAGTCCAAAAAGTGGTTTTGCAAAGTGGTCTGTCTGTGTGTGTCTGTAAACAAAATATCTCAAGAATAAAAAGAGCTAGTAGGTTTTTATTTTTATTTTTTTTTTTTTTATTTATTAGGGGTGACCCCTCAGTCATTCCCTTCACATACATATATACAAAAAGCTAGTAGGTTGAAATTTTATATTTAAGTTCGGTACCTCCATGGGACGTAACACGAAGCTTGTGAACAAAATCGTACAAAAGGTACTAGTACTTTACTGATGCACTTTTTCCGATTTTCTCAAAATACGCTCTAACCATTTTTATTAAAATTCAAAAATCACTTATTTTTTTAGATCCTCTTTAAAAGGCGTATTCTTATTTTGCCCTCAAAATTGTTTGAACCACACTTTACTCATAGGAAAGATAGACAAAATGGTTGCTATGGTAACAAAATATAAAGATTTTTCCATTTTTATAAATTTTACCAAAGGCAAGAGAAAGTTGTGTGCTGTGCGACTAGTCCCACCAGATTTTTTAGATTTTATTCGCGTAAAAATTTTATATTTTAACTATATCGCTTTCATAGCCTTTTTATTTTTTAAATCATGGATCGCATGTTTCATCATTCAAATTATTTTAAATTAAATTTATTCTACTCTGAATCCCAAAATTAAGTTTAATCTATACTAAATAATATAGAGACTTATGTAAACGCAAAAAATGAGTTCAGTTTCTTTTAATTACCAAAAAGAACTCACGAATTTTTTTTTTTTTTTCTTTATTTTTTGGCTTGCGCTTTCGCCATCCAGCCAGTCCACTGTATACAATACTTTATAAAAAATACAATACTTTATAAAAAAAAATACAATCTTTTCAAATAGTTATCTCAATCTAACTTTTTTAAAAGAGCTGTGCCATTATTGTATTGTATATAGTCTACTCTAATTTTCAGGACTTGATCTCTTTGGCCTCTGATCTCTCAAGTCGCAAATAGCCTATCACTTAAATTTCAAACCCTAAATAGCCATAATTTTAGTTCGCTTGTGAGCGTTAGATACGAGACCTGAGGGATTAGATTGAAAATAGAGACTTGATAATCAATTTTGTGAATTCTACTTTTTTTCCCTCACCGAGCCACTTGATGGATTTTCTCCTCTCCGATGAGTAAGAGAGGCAGCAGCCTTGACCTAGTACCTCGGAAAGACAGACAAAAAGTGAAGCACCCTTAAATCGCATCCCCCTTTCCTTGAGCCAGTCACTTCCAGCATATAGAACCTTGCTCTACCATCAGAAAAATCACTTTTAGCTGAAATATTGATCAACATTTGGAAATTTTTTTTATTCATTCACTCACACACTATCATTATAAAAAAATCCATTCCAACATGGATATTTTAAAATTTGATTTTTATGTTTGAGTAAATAATAAAATTTGCTATTTGTGAATTGACCTACTAGGGACAATCAGTGAGCAAAATGATTAAGTATGATTGATTATAATTGTTATAAATTTTATGCAATTAATAAATAAGAAATTATAGGCCTATATAATATTTAAGATATTATATATATCCCGTATATGAGCCGCGAAATTTATACAATTAAATATTTATTAATTCATATATCCGAAAAAATAAGGGTGTGCCGCCGGGAGTCGAACCACGGATCCTTCGATTTGTATTCAGAGTGCCCTACCACTGGACCAACACGACATTCGGATATATGAAGTTCATTTATGAACTCAGGTGCTGTGGTAAAGTGGTAGGGCACTCTGAGTACAAATCGGAGGATCCGTGGTTCGACACCCGGCGGCACACTCTTATTTTTTCGGATATATCAATTAATAAATATTTAATTTTATGCAGGTTAATTGCTTGCGAATTATATCAATAATTTAAGTAATTTACGTTTCTCTCATAGTATATTCAAGTAAACTAAAATAGGTAAGAGAAAGTAAAAAATATGGTGTGCCAAGCACCAAAGTTGAGAGAAAGTTGTATGCTCTGCGACCAGTCACGCCAGATTTTTTTACTTTCTCTTACCTATTTTAGTTTACTTGAATATACTATGAGAAGAACTTAAAACCAATGATAAAAATCTGGTGTGCTGTCGCACAGTACACCACTTTCTCTTACCTTCGGTAATCGAAAGTTGTGTTCTGTGCTTGTCACGCCAGATTTTTTGTGTCGACATATATTTAGTTTCCGACAGTAGGGTACAAATGAATTCAAAATGTAAAATTTATGAACGTGAGAAAAAAAAAATTTTCTGTGGTTCAACAATTTGATATTATATTAAAATTTTAATATAATTATATTATGATAGATCTAAGATTTGCTCTAATGACTCATATAGATGGCGCAGGCTTTGTGGTAGGGGATAAAAGAGAATGAGAGGATTGGTGGGTTCGTTGGCAGGCAGCGAATCTAATAAATAGGTAATTTCTGGGTATTATGAGAAGGCAAGCATTGAGGCTTATTAATGACCGGTCCGTCATTGTAATTTCGTGAAAACAAGGGGCGTTGATTAATTAAGGAATAGTCACCCTGTGATCGGTCTCACTTGGAGACAATGCAGCCTAATGAGCGCCTGTAGCAAATGAGCCAGCCTCCCACCACTAACTTAGATTACATGCCAACATGACAGCCAAATCCTCTGTCTCTCTTTCTTTGAGTAGGAAAAACAAAAAAATAAAACGACTTTCTAAAATATGCGACAATTAACAGCAACTCACTTACTCACTTTTCATGAGACAAAACACATTAAAAGATTCTTGAATATTTAATAATTTAATAAGTCATAAATTTAATAAAATTTTTATCCTAGTGAAATTTAGTTATGGGATGAATGAACTCAATTTTTGAATTTGAAACAATTAAAAAAATCTGGTGTGACTGGTCACGCAGCACACAACTTTCTTTTCGGAAATTTAAAGTTGTGTTTTGTGCTTGTCACACCAGATATCGAAATATTTAGATCAGCCGATAATTATACGGTATTAAAAAAAAAAATAAAATAAAAAAAAAACACTTTTTTCTCAGTCGCACTCACACACATTTTCACACAGTCTTTTCGGCAACTTAGGCCATTTAAGACTTTGACGATAACCGTTAATTATTAATATATATATTGGGGGTCCAGGCATTTCTATTTAAGCTATTTCGTATCCATATGGCTTAAATAAAATCATCGGACTGGCTGGGGTCCGAACCCGCGACGTTCGGTATAAAAGGCAGGCACGCTACCAACTAGACCAAACCCGTAGGCGATATAAATTTTATAAATATAGAGAAAAATTTCTACTTTGTTACCATGACAACAAATTCTTCTATCTTTCCTTTGAAGTACAAGAATAAAGTATGCTTCAAACAATTTTGACGGCAAAATGAGAATATACATTTTAAAGAGCATCTAAAAAATAAGTGAAATATGAATTTTAATCAAAAAATCATTAGAGCAAATTTTTAGAAAATTGGAAAAAAAAACATCAGTAAACTGTTAGTACTTTTTGGCCGATTTTGTTCTAAAGCTTCGTGTTACCTCCCATGGAAAACCCTATTTTAAATCTACCTTCTAGCTTTTTTCATTCTTGAGATATTTTGTTCACATGCACACAAAGAGAGTTGAGATTACAAACAACTTATTAGGGCCTCTGGTGGTGATATTCAAAATATTGTTAAAATATTTTTTGTACCATTTTTTTTTTTGACTGTTTTTTGAGATAGTCGGAGTCATTAGTGGCTGATATGTTCTACAGTGGACCCTTGCGCATAGTCAACCAAACCATTTTTTAATGAAATTAAAGTGGAAAAGCTACTAAGCAATTTGGTTGCCTAAGTTCAAGGCTCCACTCTCGAGCACATCAGGGACTTATGGCTCTATAAACCAGCTATGCTTTCAATACATTTGCCTATAGTGATATTTAGGACTATTATCCTAATTTAGGGCTATTGCACTCAAACTTGTGATTTAATTTAATCCTAACTATACTAGCCTTTCTTGATTTCCTACACTATATACAACCACCATAATTTATCTTTATTATAAAATAATATATTTCAAATTTATTTATTAGCTTCTCTATACAAATAATAAATGCAAATTTCTATCTTTAAACAAAGATCTAAAAGTTTTTAAATAAATCTCCCATGGCACTTTTTGATTAAATATAAATGAATTAAAACAGAATTAAAAGAATTCATAATTTAAAGTTCAAAGTTAATTCAATTCAATTACTTGATAGAAAGAGTGAGAAAGAGAGTTTGCCCATCCAACTAGTCAATATAAAAAAACTTTGTGAATTTAGTACGTTTGACAATGATGACAATTTCAAATTTAACTTAAAACGTTAATTATCATTTATTAAATTTATCTCTCTGTTAGTAATAATTAAATTCAGTTAACCGAATATGATGAAAATTTTAATTGAGAGAGATAGAGGGAGTGAAGAAGATTTATTTCACAATTTAATAATCAAAGTGTTTTAATTTTATATTTTTCATTTATTATTTTTATATAAAAGCTATGAAATAATCTCTAAGATTTCAAGATCCATGAACCAAAAATTTTTGATATTAATAGAAAATATTGCAAACTTTATTAATATTAATTAATAAAGGAGAAGCGGAGGGACAGAGTTTTTTTTTATTTAATTATTTATTATTATTCTTTAGATTATTTATTAGACAGATAACGATATTTCTCAGGTGATGGTACTTTTAATGGTGGGTAGTTGGATGGATTAAAATCTTAAAATTCTTGTGTGGCTATATTTAAAAAGCGGAAAATGTTTCAGTATATCAGATCATACCAAGCTCTCTTATTAATTAATTAATTAATAAGACTTGACTGCGTTTGCATTTCATTCTCTACTCGATCAAGTACCTTAAGGATAGATTTGCTAGTAGAATTTTTTTTTTAACACTCACACTTTTTTCTCATTCACACTCACACACACATTCACTCAGTCTTTTCGGCAACTTAGCCCACACTGTAAAAAAAAATATGAATTTTCATTTATATCTCATAAACTTTGGTGGTTTAATTTTAATAGACCAGGATATGAGCTAAAATTAATATACAAGTATATGAATAAGTATCGCTTTAAAAAAAATATGAATTTTCCTTCTTTTTTCATATACTTTTCGTAGTTTAATTTTAATACACCCAGGATGTGAAATAAAATTAATATAAAAGTTTATGAACAAATTACCAACTTTTAAACTTATCTTTTTCTTTGTGTGCCGCCAAATTTTGAAATCGTTAAAAGTGCACCGCGACAAGTTGAGAATCACTGGTCTAAACGTTCTTAAATAACTCGACTACCTCAAGGAATTTTTATTAATATTATTTTATAATTATTTTAAGGAAACTTGAAATTATTCTTTTAAAATTTATTTCACAAATCTAAATTTTTTAAATTCTGGTTTGAAATTCGCGCTCTAAACTATTTAAATATTTATGAAGTATATTAAAATCATACTAATTAAATAATTTTTATAAAATAATTCAACTAAATAGCTATAAAAATTAAAATTAAAATTAACAATTTCACCAAAATAATTAATTTTAAAATATACAAGAAATTGGTTAGGTTGGCACCAGAGTTAGGTTTTATACACAATTTTGCAGTTTTATACAAAAATTGCGGATAAAACTTGTATAAAATGTATTAAACGTATAAAATGTATAAAACTTGGATGCGCATGCGCAAACCCGACGAGAAAGGAAGTTCAAATAAAATTTCATTTTTCAATTATTAACATTTTGATTATATTATTTTCACTAAATAAAAAGCAAACAACATCGTCAATGCTTTAGAACATTATAAAATATGAAAAGCTTTTAAGCTGTTTTTTCAGGGTGAGAGAATTGGTTTTTTACAGTTTTATACCTTTTATACATCGGTCTAGTTTTATCCTCGATAGTTTTATACATGTATAAAACCGTGCATTATACTCGGCGGGATAAAACTTGCCAACTCTGGTTGCCAGCAAATTCTGTTTTTGAAGTAGCTGATTTAATGCATAGATAATTGAACGTGTATTATTATTTAAAATGAAATATAAATATTTAATCAATATATTGGAACATTTTACTAACAAAATCGTAAGTATTGAATTTGAATTTTTTCATTGAAATTTTTTTTTTCTCAATTTCAAATCAATTAGTTTGTCTTTTTTCAGGTGAGGTTAGTTAATAACCAGGGAATAAAATCCAACGAACTGCAATGAAAATGTAACTCTTTATTTCTTCTCAAAGAAGATGAAAATCGACATATTTTTTGTATTAAATAATTAAAATGATTTGTATTTGTGTTTAATTTACTTGGAAATGTATAAAAATTTATTTTTTTGATACAAATTTATTATTTTAATACTTTAATTTGTTTTATTATTTAGTAAAATTGTATATTTTAATATAATATAATTTTTTTTTAATAAATTAAAAAATAAAATAAATAAAAAAAACTATTATTTCAGCTAGACCACTCACTTTCCCTCAAAACTATAAACTCGTAAGGACTTTAATTTTTGTTTATTAAAGCTTTTGTGGTTTGAAATATTATTATTAGGAGAGTTTTTAATTATAGACCACATATTTGTATTAAATATTTATTAAAAATATATATATTTGTACAGTATTTATATATTTTTAATAAATATTTAATACAAATATGTGGTCTATAATTAAAAGTTCTCCTACTTTCATTTTTCACAAAAAAGTATATTATTTCTCATAAACCCGTAATTTAAATTTCATATACCAAAAATGAATTTATTCATATACCCGTAATTTAAATTTCATATACCAAAAATGAATTTATTCATATACCCGAAAATGAATTTTTTCATATACCCGAATATGAAAGTTCATTTTTGGTATATGAACTTTCTCATATACCCAAATTGAATATTCATAAACAGTTTGTGTAACAGACTTCCTATACATGTGTATGAATATGGCTCGAAAATTTTTAACAGTGCATATAAGATGATAACCGTTATATTAATAATATACATAGTTGGGGTCCAGACATTCTTATTTAAGCCACTTGGTATCCAAATGGCTTAAATAAAATCATCGGACTGCCTGGGATCCGATCCCGCGACTCTTGGTAGGCCAGTAGAAGGCCAGCACTCTAACCCCTACACCAAGCCCGCGAATAGAAATTTTATTAATAATAGTTCTCTGTCTAGTTAAAGACTCTGCCAGTAGAAAAATAAAAATATTTTCTTGTTGCCGATGTTTCATTCATATACCTTTTGTATGAATCTTCACGATTAACAATTAATAATAGACTAAAATTATTTTTTTATTCTCTCCCTTTGGAATAATTAACAGAAATTATCTCAATTTGAAGATTTTTTTACAACTTCTTAACCGAGAAGCTATTGATTAGAAGCTTAGTCTTCTTTTATTTATATTTAATTTTGCTATCACATCGTTGCGAAATTTTCCTTTGTTTAAGTTTTTCAATCCCCCCCCCCCACCTCCTCAGGAGCAAATCCTGGTTGCGCCACTGCTACTCGTTGATGCACAATTTATCCATCATAGCCTCCCCTTTAAGACCGGATATATGTAGGCCTATATTAAAATAAATTTCCCTATGTACATTTAAGTCTTTTATAAGATAATCTTGTAAAATTACCAATTTAAAATAATTAAATGCTTGTGTTCTGATTGCAAATTTTGCCTTCGCTAATGAAAAGCTAATTAGCTATTATTCTTTATAGGAATTCATAAACCTATCTAGAAAATATTTTTTTTTTATCCCCACTCCTACTAAAAGATAATTAGGATAAAATGAAGAATCATTTTAAGTATATTAATCACAAAATAATTAGAAAAGAGCATAGTGTAATTAAAAATAATTGCCAACTGCTTCTTCGGAAGAGAAAAATTATTCCCTGAGCCTATGTCGACGGTTGGATGGATTAAAATCTTAAAATTCTTGTGTAGCCATATTTAAAAAAAAAATAAAGAGGAAGATGCTTCCGCTGCATGAAGCAAATCAGATCATACCAACATCTCTCATTAATTAATTAATTAATTAATATGGTTTTTAAGAAGAAAAGAGGCAAATTAAAAAATAAAAATAAAACGCCAAGGCATTTTTAAAAAATTAACTCAAAAAGACATTCTTCACGTCGATATGATTTTTTTACGAGTGTCCCATTTTTTTATTTTTTGTCTTGGATCAACAAAATTTTTAAAAATAAGTCTAAACCTAATAGAGCCTATTTACAAATTCCGTTTTAGTGTTTTTATTTATGGTAGTCAAAAATAAATCACTCAATGTTCATTCCAACATCCTGCCCTTTTATTAAGAACCATCACCAGACCATTAATTGAATATAAATTAGGCCTACTCGAGTTAATGGTGTCAATGGATATGTACAGTCGGCGCCACAAGTGCCTCAAGAGTGGAGCCATGAGCTTAGGCAACCAAAATGCTTAGCCGACGGAAGTGTTGCCTTAAAAGAACCTTTTCTTCTTCTGTTGCATTAAAAAAAAGATGATTTATTTTAAAATTATTGGATTGGTTGACTAACCTCAAGGCTCTAGAACTCATCAGACAGTTGTGACGCTGAATGTACTGTAAATATATTGAATTGTTTATAATTTATATATATTTATAATAATAATAACAACGGTTATCGTCTTATATGGCCTGAATTGCCTTAAAAGACTGTGTGAATGTGTGGGTGAGTGTGAATGAGAACGATGGACTGATGATGGTTCTCAATAAAATATCGAAACGTTTCCAGATTATTGAATGAACATTCAAATATTTATTTTTGATTGCCTCTGTCCATTTATTTCTATTAATATACATCACAGCCACTACTACTCTTGTATATTTTATTTTATTAATTAAATTTAATTATTTATTACTCATAATTAAATTGATTTTTAAATTTATATTATTTAATGAATTCTAATTCTAATTAAATTTCACAAATAAAATTATTCCTATTTATTTTACATGACATAGGAAAATGGAAATAGACAAATTAATATTTGTTTGTTTGATAAGAAGAATTCATCATATGTCGTTTGTAGATAAAGGCTGGTTAGTGTTGGGAAAGGTTAGTGTAGTACTATCATCTATCTACGTCATCATTTATCTACGTCACTTTCTATATAATCCTTGACGATGAGAGTATGAGGAGTGTTGTATCTATCCATATCTATCTATCTATATGTCATCTATCCACATCAAATTCTATCCTGGTAGCAACTCTTACATTAAGGCTTCGCAAAGAAATATAGGTAGGCTACTGAATTCGAGAAAAAAAATTTTTATTATGGGAACGATTTTTCGGATACAGTAAAAAAAAATCTGATGTGACAGGTCGCACAGCACACAACTTTTTTATACCTTTAGTAAGAGAAAGTTGTGATCTGTCACCATGGCAAACATTTTAAAAAATATTTGATTTATGAATTTTAATCAAAATCGTTAGAGCAAATTTTGAGAAAATCAAAAAAAAAAAAAAGAAAAAAAAACCTGAAAAAGTGCATCAGTAAAGTACTAGTCTTTTTGGCCAATTTTGTCCAAAAGCTTCGTGTTTTGTCCCATTGAGGTACTTAACTTATGTTTTAAATTTCTCTCTCTGACTTAAAAAAAATTTAAATTTCCCTCTCTGACTTGATTTCTGTAATTCTGGCCAATCAGTGAGAGAACAGGCACATACACACAGGGACAGGAAGTCAGTGGCTAGCATATATAGTAATGATAATGATGATTAATCCCAATTGTTTAAATAAATTTTTTTTGGGATTTGAACTCACCAAGCCCCATGGCCTTTTTAACATTGACCAACCAGCCCCCGGGCTTGGTGTAGTTGGTAGCGTGCCTACCTTCTAATTTCATATATAACGGTTATCGTAAATGTCTTATATGAAGTTGCCGATAAAACTGTGTGAATTATTATTTTTTTTTTTTATTATTATTATTTATTTTTTTTTTTTATTAACAATCTAATTTTACTACACTTTATACATAGAGTAATGATGTAGATGGCTTCGTTGGGACCATGGCTTCAAGTTCTTGAATTTCCATCCATGATGACCATTGGCCGATGACTTCTATAATTCGTCCTTGTTAAAACTGTGTGAATGTGTGTGTGTGAGTGAATGAGAAAAAAGTGTGAATGCTTT